>DWQX01001372.1:0-28605 GCA_018245475.1 Pharmacophagus antenor | reverse complement strand
ATTAAATATCTGTGCATAAAAAATTTCAGTCCGGAACAGATATATCAAGATTGGCGGGAAACATTACGTGTTAATGCTCCACCATATTCTACAATTGCACGTTGTTGTGCTGTTTAAGCGAGGAAGAACTTCAATGAATAACGAACCACGCTCGGGGCGCCCTACGACGACAGCAGTAACAGAACTAATGGTTAAAAAAGTTGAAAAAATTATTTTACCCTATCGTCGTGTTGCTGTTCGTTTTCTAGCTGATGAAGTAAAGATTTCGATAGGGAGTGTCCATAATATTATCCATGACTATTTGGGCATGAAAAAGTGTCAGCGCACTGGGTGCCTAGAATTCTTATGGACGCGCAGAAATAAACCAGACTAAGAATATCACAAAGTTGTTTAGATTTGTAACAACAAAGTCCTGACCGCTTTTTGGCTCGATTCATAACTATGGATCAAACCTGGCTTCACTATTACGATCCTGAAACGAAACAACAGTCCATGACCTGAAAGAGGACGTGATCTCCTACTCGTAAATGTAACATATAGTAGTATCCACACACAATTAAAAAATTATAATGGATACACACCAATAGCAAATACTGATAATCACAGCATTCATCAACACAAGCTCGTGTTAATTGTATGTTAAAAACTTGTTTAGTTACTATTAATTATAATTAATGTTTTTTTTTGAGAACATACCTTCAAAAGCATCAACAGTTAACCCTTTAAATCTTGTGGATACTTTCGCCATGTCGGTTTTGATCTGTAATGTGAGCCTGCCCTCAGCTGAGGCTCTAATTACAACATCCGATGCCATGGTCCTCATACGATCGATAGTTGTTCTCAGCTGTTTGAGCGAAGGCAACTCTATTGATATCTACAAAATAGATATTAATTTCCTTTTAACATAATATTTCACATTTTTTGTTCTTTTAACCCCTTGAACTGAAATTATAGTATATCCCCTTATAAGTCCTTTTCAACTGCCTCCATAGCGCTACTGCGCTACTGTTATAATGTATAAGACATGTGAAAAAACTACTGTTTATTCAAATGTCTTATAACATGGATGTCCCAGGTTCGAACCTTCCACAGGAATAATGATGTTTGGAGGGTGCAAAGGTTTTTTGAACCCTCCAGGGTTTTGGGCGTATGTATTTTGGGCGAAAACGCTTCACCATCAAAAAAAGCCTAAAATGTCACTTAACATCAGGTGAATTCGAAGCCAAGTGTTAGCTCATAACCAATAAGAAGAAAGCTCATCACGAACTTCCAGACTAATTATGTTCAATACGACAATAATCATTGAATATAAATGTGTGAAACAAATGTTATTTTTAATAATAACAAATTATTTGAACAACAAAGTCAAAAGTTTTTTTATCAATCTCTTCTCTTTAAACTAAGAAAATTAAATTGTCTGCCTATGCAGTACTTACTGAAAATAAATTGCAGTTCAAAGCATTAACATTTTTTTAAGAATCAATTTTAAAAAATTGATAATTTTACCATTTACCAGAATACCATTTTATATATACATACATCAGGCTTTGGCACTACGGGTTCATGGAAATTTGACCAATCCCTTCTAGGCACTACTGTGACAGGTATATCATGAGTAACTTGTCTTGTGTCTTGAGATGTGGATGAAGGCTGTAATAAAGAAATCTTCATTGAAAATTATATCCTAGTTATACTGAAGCTGTTAGCAGTTCTTAGCATTATATTAGTCTTGTCTTATAGACAAGCTGTTTTTAAAGATATATTTTTAAAGGCTGAACAAAACGGCATCACTTGACTATGGCTTGGAAAGATATAAAGTTACTTATGACCACTATAGTTAGAAATTTGTAAAAATGGTGGTGTCTAAAATGAAAAATATTTTTAATTCTTTAATTATAAACAAATTCAAAGCTATTAAAAAAAAATCACAGATAACTAATAAAGTAAATGTAATATTAATAAAAGTTAATAGATTATATCAATATTTACCATCTCAATCTCTAATGTCAGACAAGGACATTGTTTCTTTGTTAGTTTCATCTTTAATGATTTTGCAGATTTTAGTGTGATTAGTGATCTTGCCAAATTTCCTTAAATATAATGTAATAATTATAAAACAAATGAAACATAATTAAAAGTAGTACCTGCTCAATGTTGCAGTTGTAATGTGTTAATATGCAGTCACAAATAAGAACTAATAATTAAAATCTCTAATAATGATGTAGATTCCCATTAATTTAAAAAGGTAAATAAAAATTAAACAAAGAAAACATAGTCTTTTATATTTTTATTTTTTATATACTTTTATTAGCTTTTCCATAATATTATTTTAACACAAGCGTATGCAACCACTTAGTTTTAACGTGCTGTAAGATCTAATAAAAGACTTAAAATTTTATAGTAATGTTTTTTTAATTAAGTACTAACCCCGATTTGGTCACTGGAATTGTATGTGAAGGTGATAAAAGACCTTGACATTTTGTATTATAAAAAGATACAATTAATTACTTAATCATTGCAATTTCTAATTTTTTAATAAAATATTTTTCTCACACCGTTTGTACACACCGGAACTGAATCCTAAATATATGTCCTTGTGCTGGTCATCCACACCTATTATCTGATACTCTGTAAAAAACATCGCCTGTGGTATTTCACACCAAAGTGTTGGTGGTGCAGGACCGGTGCTATCATCACTAACTATAAAATAAATCTTGTCACTGGACAACCTTAACACGCACTCCTTTGATAATTTCGAAATCGTCGTTACAATACCTGTAAATCGACACGAACACCTTTAATATAATAAAAGTGAGTATGTAAAATTTTTACTTTTCTAACAAAACTTTTACTCGAAAATTCTCTCATTGGTCCTGTATCAATCATAACAGCCCGAAACTTCATTATTTAGATGAAATGGATACATGTGCAAGAAAATTAAACTTTTACAAATGTTCCCGGGTGCACAACAAGCAAACCATAAACATAGACAAGCAACAGTATAAATTAAAATTATAAAAAATGTATTTACTTATTTTTGATAATTTATTTGCTTTTACATAAAACACACTTTTTTTTAATAAAAAGTAGTAACGACCGTAAACAGAATTGAAAGACGCAAATTAATGTAGTCTATTATTAAATACAGAACGCTTCGTCGTACATATTTTCAAATTAAAAGAAACATCAAAATCCGATTACTGAGTACTGAGTAAAGGGATATTTATTTGCGTTATTTAAAACATTTGTTATTGTTTATTAATTTAAGTCATACACAAAGAAAAAGAACTAAAAAGATAACCAATGTAGTTGAGAACTATCTTATAGACGTTGATTAATAAACACATTACCTTTCCTGACTGTCTTAAAATATTGTATAAAAACCGTAGCAAAAATAATAGAAATTATTGTAATTACAACTTTTATAATTTCGTCAAGCTTTATATTATTAATTTAAACATTTTTTTCTGAATTCATGTTCAATGGTAATATTATAATTACAGTTTTAAAGTCCGTGATAAATTAACGAAATCCATTTATTTGTGATAACTAAAAAATTACAAATAATAGTTATTAAGTTTTTTTTTTTTTTGAGTTTTCAATTTATTTTGAGCTCAATGTTATTTTTGTTTAAGGGAGCAGTATTTGATATTTGAGTTTACGTTGGTCAGCTTTATACCTGCTATTTGATACAGGTAAATAGTTATTAAGTGCAGGCATTGGTTTTATAAGAATTTATTTGAATTATGGCTAAGAACACGCTCTATTCATACTTATTTTAAATCAAATAAGTTCAAGGTATCTTAACAATCAAAATACTTCTAGGTTTTATTATTATTTTCTTAAGTTTTCAGAACTGAAAACTACTTCTGCACGGCAACACTTTATACGTGATGACAATAGTTCCATTTCTTTTTAAAGATGGCGCTGGTCTTTGCTGGCTGTCTGATATTTTCTGAAGTTCTTATGTTATGTCTCTGTCTCACTTATTATGATTAGCAATCGTATGTATGAAAGGGTAAGTATCTGCATTTGATTGTAACGAATGTTAACGTATTGTGGTTATTTTCCTCGCAAATTTTGTATATTTTTACAATACCTGTGTGCAAATATATTAATATGTTATTATAGTCAGAAAAATTATTCTTTAATGTTCAGTGTACAACCTTCTGTGTTTAACATTAGTTTAAAAGGGATTTATGGAGAATAATGAACACTCAAGGTATGTGTCCGATCAATACTGTCATTATAACCACAAATAAGTTCTGATAGTTGCTTACAAGATAAGTCATATTTCCTCAAATTAAAATATTAGTAAATATTATTTCCGATCATTTCGTTTTAATATAATGCAAGTTGTGAGAATCGATGTTTCGCATTAAATACGTTTATGTCAAATGGGTCACGGAACACCGTTAACTAACGTTTTTACTTCGAATTCGATCTTTAAATATTTAACGGATTCTAGTTTCAAATGTTATTATTTACTTTGACAGGTGGGAGTATCTACCGAAACTTGTTTCAAAATGCCCTTTGACGCCATAATCTTATTCTACGAAGCTTTAGAGCTAATTCTTTCTCTATTGCGTTCAATGTCGTAGCCTCGTCCGCGATTATGCAATGATGCAACGTGATATCATACCTGTGAAATAATAAATAAATGTTGTAAAATTGTATTGTTTTGTTATTTCATAGCTATTTGTTAATAAATACGTTATTTTTATATCGCCAGTAAATATTTATAACCACGTATAGATTATTTTATCACGACCGTGGTATAGTTAACGTCATTAAAGTAGAATTAATGACTATTCTAATTATGAATAACTTTGGTTCTTGAACTGATGAGGTCTTCAAGTGTTTTTTTTTTAAACATTTACGTAGACTAATAATTTTTTAAAACAATTACATAGACTTGTGTGATTGGTAATTTATTAATTAAAGTTTTTTTAATACCACTGCTATGAAATTCTTAACTATGAACCTATGCGTAATACTAAAAACAAATCGAATTACTACCTAATAAGAACGAACTGATTCGGAATATTGGATTTACTGTCATTGACATGTATATAAAGCTTTGGTAAGACGAAAATTCGAGTTCCTACTTTTTAATTAAAAATATTTCTCCGACGCAGTTTTGTGTAATTTCTTATAAGAATATGGCCAAAATTCAGAACTAAAATCATCCATATATTTTGTTTTGTTATCTTTAGCTTTACTTTTTTATGGGAAGAGTAGGCACATGGGCGAGCGGTTCACCTGATGAAAAGTGAGCATGGTCGTTTAATTGCGTAAATTGACTATAAACAATTAAATTTAAGCATGACGATTGCCTCTGTGGTGCATTGGCCTACTGATTGCCTAGAAACACGGATATGCTTGGTTCGATTCCGGGACCACATGAGAAGTGGAATCTGGATGATAGATATATGGAAGTCAGAGTATTACACTTCAAAATCTACGGCCAACGTTACTTAACATTGTATGTCATTTGAGGTTAATTGTTACCCCACTATCAATAAAAAAATTATATTCATCTATAAATTTAAATTCTTGATGAAATGGAAACTTGTGTCTGCCTTTTTTGTTATGTCTTTTAATGACAATACACACGATAAAATCGGTGCTGTTAATTGTCAATGAGGGTGATCTGTTTTAAATGTGCTGTACATGAGTTGTACCTTATCGCTATGATGGAAAAGAATCCTTATTGCTTAATTACAAAAAACTTTTATGTAATATAATTATTGACGTATTGTCATAGTCATATTTAAAATGTGTTTTTGGTTTATATTAAATACCTCGATCATAAAATGTTTTTATATGCTTTGTTTACAGCATGGAGGATAAAAACACAAAATCTTACCTTCAGTTTCAAAGAGAACGATTAAAGGCTCTTCAGGCAAAGCTGTCATCAGATGTTGACGAGGAGGAGTGCGTTGTGATCAAGGATGAGTAAGTAATTATGAGCAGTGACAATCTTAGACATTTTTACTTCTTGGAGAAATAACAGGTTTTCTGTACTCGATGTCCACGACAACTTGTCGCTTACTTTTTTAGTCTAATAAATTATGTAGAGTGCCAATGATTTGTTTTAAATTCTTTGGGGTCATAGACAATTGCGTCTATCAACTATAGAAAAATACTTGCAGTGTTAGTGTTAAAAAGTTTAAATGTCACTCCAATGACGGCAAGGGTATAATGACAAATTGCTATTAAGAGTTATACTAGCGAGTTTCTCAAGAATTACACTTTAACGTATCTTACATTTTTACCATATTTAGGGTTAACTGCAAGAGATTGCTTTTGATGTCATTCCTGAGGTGGATCAACGGCTTAGTTGGTCCGTCATTATATCGATAGGGATATTTTTTTATTTAACATTAAGATTAATCCTCGTTCAATATGTGAACCAATTTTCGAATGCATCGATTCAGAGAATAATTCTTCTTTAGTGAAGAATATCTAAAAATCAAAGATAACCTACCCTACATATTCTATGCTTTTAGGACCAGCGGTTTAGTTTGGGGGTCGATATATGGGACAGTCAGTGAAACTGTCAGAACTTTGAACTTTATATGTATAGATTAAATTTATAAAAATATGTACTTTTTTTTCAAGGTGCTATTTTTATATTGAATTTATTTGCTATATACATATAATACAAGAAAGTATCTTATCAAGTAAAATTACTGTTACACTTTACTGTACTATTCTACGTAGTATCTTATAAACAGTTTTTTCCAAATTTTTTATGTATTTATATGCTGATTAGTGAGTAGTTCTTATAATACCTTTAAATAATAATCTATACTTTATAAAGTATTGCTGTGTAATTTTTAATTACAATTTTTTTGTAGCTAGTTCTTAAGTTTTTATCTTTAGGTTTTATTCTTAAAAGTGCGATTAAATTGGTTTTTAAATATAAAGTATTCTATTGATAGTTCTTATCTTGAACCTGGAAGTGGTCTTTCCGGTGTTCGATTGCAAACAGTCGCGGCTTTGCCAGACGCGGGACCGCCTCTGCTGTCACTACAACAATTATTCGATTCCTGTTTCATAGCGACTCGTGGAACCGGACATAATGTCGATTAAATTCAAGTATAAGAACCTATTGATACGTATAACTAGTCGATCACATGTATCTTAGGGAAACCACTTTTTTGTTTGTCAACTTCTACCCTAAAATTTTAAAATTAATGTTAATTATATGTTATTAATGTTCTATAATGTTTCAAATATTTAATCGTTTTTTTTAACAGTCATAATTTTTTATATCACTATAAAGCTTTTATTTCAAGTAAAATATGAAATGTTAACAACTGTAAGGGGCATTGTTTATAATCGTTTGAACCCGGCCTAGTCATCGAGTGAGAAGGGGACAGAGGGATAAACACGCCGGTTCCCGCGCTCACGGTGAGCCGCGCCCCACCGTTTTCGTTCAGTCAGTCCGGCTTCGCGCGCGCTGCAGCCGTGATTCGCTGCTTTTATTGTTGTAGCGATAAAAAATAAATCATTATTTGTTGTTTATCTTAGTTTCGGCTGTACTAAATTTATTTACGAGTAATGTTTTCTCATGTTTGTTTTGCGAAAAGTGAATTTGTTTAGTATGTTTTGTGACGATGATTCTAAGGTCAAATGATAAGGGTGGTTCATTTCGTCACATCGGCACGTATTAAGTGTGTAAGAGATGCAATTTCAAAGCAATGAAGAGGACGACTTGCAATATCGGATTTTTGGCGATCAATTTAACTTCCTAGCTGAAAACAGCTCGAAAGCCAGACGCAGGCGAAAGTAAGTTAACACTTTTTGCTTATAATAAGTTTATTGACAGAATATAAAAAAAACCGTGAATTTGCAGTACATAATGTTTATAAGCAAGTTGCAAATTTTTTTTCTTTATTAATGTGGGCGTATCACATTATCCAATACACCTCACTTAATAATTTTGTTAATTACAGTTCTTTCTTTTCAATACATTTTTAAAAAATGATACCATAACCTTAGAAGGGTCGACAAGTATCCAAAATTACTTACGATAATTTTTTTTAATAATTTTATAACATGACAATTATTTCATATTTTTCATGACTTAGGTTTTTTATTATTAGGTGAATTAAAAAATAAAATTTCAATTACTTTTAACGTAATACCGATAAGTATTTTTGTAAACCGTCATAATTACATATTTTTGTACTATGTAAACTAAAATGGAATGCTGTTTTTTTTATGAATTCGACGTATCGGTTAAATTTGACAGCCAAAATTGCAGAAAAACGTAGTGATGATAGTAAAAATCGTAATTGTTTCTGTTCATCTGGTATCGAAACACGGTATTGCTGCTCAAGATTCCAAATTGATAATTAAATTTTTCGTGAAGGATATAAAAAACTTTTAGGCAAATTATATTATTAAGACTTATTTTCAGTCTTCAGACTCATACAAGATTACAGAAATATTTATTAATTTCGCACAGAAGCCTAAAATAAGTTAATAGTTTTATTAAAAACTGCGTTTGCGTCAGCGTTGGCTTCAGATAATATTCAATCAGTTTTTTCTTGATATTCAAGAAAGTTGTAAATCAATCATTGTTTTTTTACTATGAATGCAATATACGTCTTCATCATAAAGACAATTTCGCTTATATAATAAACCCACTAAAAGTTTTATTTTCTTATGAACAAGTAGGTTGTCCGTATTTCGTATCATGTACTTACCCTATTTCATCTATACCAGACATGACTTACTTTAGGCCTGTTTGAAAACGTTGTATTAGTAAGTACGGATTCTATACCGTAAATGCAAAATTTTGTTTCTCCATATATTATCACGAAGTTATGATAGTGAATTTTGCATGACCAACCTGGACCTTCCTTTAAGAGACAACAGTATTATATGATTTATGTATAAATCCAGGCTGGCCGCTTAACAACCTTGAACTCGCAAAGATCTTGCGTGCTTTCTGTAACCTTGAAAACGATTTCGAAGCCTCTTGTGGTTATGCTTTGATAGATGTAATCATATATTCATTCTTAACGTGGGTGACGTTTAGAGCACTAAGTGCTTTTAAGCGGTTTTAAGGGCAAGATCTGTATTAAACATTTTCAAATTGCTAACCGTGTCACATGGGTAAATAAGGAAAATAAGAACTTGTTTTAACATTCAAGTTCCGGTAATGTGTTGCTAGATATATTGTGAATATAATTAAAATACTCGTATTAATTTTGAAAAACGATAAAAGTTAATAATTATATTTTAAAATTCTTCAATACAACGATTAGCTCTAAAAATAATTAATTATTTACAACCTGTATCTTTAAAGAGCTATGTGCAAGTGTATTTTAAATTTATTATTTTATTTCACACAGAGCCTCTAGATTAAAATGATGTTTCGATCCACAGTAAGTGATACAAACAGTTTCCAAATTTCTATTGTATTTAAATTTTCATGTCATCATGATCCATGTCACCTTGTGACAAAATTTTATTCACTATAGCGCCCTTCAAAGTAAACAACAGAAAAAAAGTTCAAAGTAAGTGCAAAAACCGGCTGTTGTAGATGTCAACCTAGTACCCTCGAATCACTTGTCTAGTTAATCAAGTCTAGATGATGGGAGGGTTTTACAAATAATCCTGGATAGCTATCACTCTGAATATCAACCTGCCTACATAAATACACAAGGGTGTTAATGTAATATATAGGCTATAAAAAGTATTGTTACGTATAACATTGTATAAAAATCTTGACATTTCACGTGGGCGAATGGTATAAAAACCCGTGCTGGTCACAAAATGAAATTTTTTGTTCAATCATATTACGTAACTAAGTTAAAATAGAATTGATTTCGTTACATCCTGAAGGTGAACTATTAATTTATTTTAAAGTTACGCAAATTTATTCAGTGTTTCATTCACAAAAATTTTAATAATTAAAAAAAAGGAATCGCTAAAATTACATTATCCAGGTTTGATTTACTTTGACTTTAGGTTGAGTATCAAATAAAATAGCAAACGTAATTAATAATGATTTTAAGGTATGTTTGCATCGTTAGATTATATGGAAATTCTGGAGATATACAAATTATTTCATAGCTATATTTCAGTTTTTTTAACCATTCAACGTATTGTACGCCGTCATTCTTATGGTTAACTATAAAATTAATGGCCGACCTTCAAGTTACTCTGTCATCAGTAAATAGCCGTTTACATAGCGTATGACATGCCATCACATAAATGTGTATCACGTACAATTTTTTTGTGGGTAGTGGTTATTTAGACTCTAGACTGTTTCTGAAATTTCTATGTTAAGAACTAGAAATTGTAATTGCAATGCTTTTAATAGTAACAGTAGGCAGTATTCTACTGTAATTAAGTATTTAAAACTAATACTTAACCAGAAATTTGACATAATGTTTAGTGGCGATGATTTTATAAATAGTAAATAGTGTGCCCGTCCTGAGTATACCGTTTTGTTATCGATTATGGGCTAATGCTAGACCTCGATTTCGTCGAATTTTAAGTGACAGTGGGGCCGTGGACGATCAGGTATGTTCTTCCGGAAAACTTCGGCTCTCATATGTATGACTGCCAGTACACAGTAATGTTTTTATGGCAAAAGATTGACATTGAGGGTGGTAGCTAACCATGTGCGTTCGATAAACTGTATCACCGTCCCGACTCCGGTAGCCCAAGAGTTGTACACCTGCGTCACAGGGCTTTCGAGTACACCACTGCGCAGTACTTTTATGTATGACTACCTTAAGACTACACCGATATTGTTTCGTTCAATCCGTACGATGGATAATATCAGGCTAGTAGAGCTAGCCAGGAACGATTTAAAAAAACATATCACTATTTCATGACTCCAATGGTATCTTCATGTCGCAAGGGAAGCGGCTTAGCCACTATGTCAAAAAGGCAGATGAATTCTCCGTGGCGTATTCCTTAATTATGTTGATTAGAGGGTAGTCGTCTTGTTTCGATAGAAGCAGTCTATGTCCTCACCGTCTCTTTACACACAGAGCTGCGAGTTTTTTTCCCACATTCTAAAGCCGATAGCCTTTTGGACGTACAAAGAGGATTACAATTACGCACGTACATTGACCGTTCCAACCCCTTGCGGAGGTAAACGACCGGTTAGCGGAGGGTGCCACCCCCGAGAGCCTTAATTGCATCACGTGCACCGCGGCAGATGGCACTCAAGGTGCGAGACAGTGATGCACCCTCTATCGATAAGTATCATCGATTATTTATGAGAACTTATCTTTGTTGAAAGTTTGCTGCTTGATTAACGTGATGATTAAAAGTTATTTAATTAATGGTCATTGCGTTTACGCTGTATTGTCTACAGTTGGAAATTTATTGGGTTTCTTTATATGCTTATTTCTATATACCCTATATTTACTTTAATTTTTAATAACTTTAGGAAGTACAGAACTTGGGATAGATAACAGGCATAGACAATTATGTAAAAATTTTAAAAAATATTAACCATGTAAAAATTAATTTGAATACAAATTTGACGATGTTAAAACTTTCTTCAAACGTTTAAAATGAAATGTATCGTTTGAAATTGTTTATGAAATCTTTTTACAACACATTTTTGTGTTTATTCTTTATATTTTGATAATTATTTCCTTGATTGCACTAAACAAATTAATTGTGCCCAATATATTCGTTAGTTGCGATGGGAAATTTTAAAATAGACTGTAAATAAACTTAAACTATTAATGGTCTTCGCATATTACATTGGACGGATATAGCTGTCGCTGCAAAGTTATAGGCATCGCCATGACGAAATATTCGTCATAACTATCGACGTCGCGACAATCGATATCAGGACGGGCGCATCCCTATATGTCGTAGTTATACTATGAATACAGTCGTAATTGGGGTGAGTGGTGGGACGCGACTTTCACACGATGCAGTGGCCGCTCGTATTGCGTCGGTAAAAAAAAATTCATGTAATGCGTTTGTTATTATGCACACTGAACCTTTTTGCGGCAACATTTGACATTTGTTACATTTTTATTTTCCTGCGCGTAATATGGGTTATTTGATGGCTACTATTAATTACGTATTATATAGTGTAGGAACTACCGTAGCAAATAGAGGGTTGTTATTTACTGCCTCCGTAGCGCAGAGGGTATCCTGTTTGCCTATTTAAACGAAGGTCTCGGGTTGCGTTGATAGGGCCAAATGAGTAGTCGGAACGGTGGTAGGATTTTTTGAACTCACCCTGATGATACTTTTTCACCATAACAGTATTGTGTTCCGGTAGTCACACATTTAAAGTCAAAGTTAACAGACATAGTCAAGGAAAACTAGGTAACCAAATAATTCTAAGCGTAAACCTATTCGAAAACTAAAAAAGTATTATATGTATGTTTAAACATCAGCTTGAATAATTACGGAAATATAATGCATCTTTCAATATTCAACGGAGAAAACTATATAAATAATTAGATTAAAAAATTTTAAGGTTCAAAATAAGAAGACGCACACATTTTTTTATATTGGCAACGGACTTACACTTGACCTCAATTTGACACGATGTTAAGAGACAACGGGGCTGTCGATGGTAAAGCGTTTTCGCCTGGAATAGTGCTCTTGATGTTTGATCTTTGAACATAGTAATGCTGTTGTGGCGGTGGATATAGAGTATCTAGCCAGGCGAATTCGAAAACAACTTACCACCATTGAAACTTCACTGTCCATATGGCCCTAGATACAGTCCTGAGACCCTTTACAAAGCAAACGGCTTGACCACTGCGTTATAGAGGCAGTTAAATTTTGAGATAAATGTCTTGTTCCCTTACCCATCGCACTAGCTTTAGTGTTTCTAAAACACTGACGTTTGCTTACCACTGCTTGGCTAAAGAGAGAGCTCTTCTTTTGGATTTATATATGATACTTTTGTTATTAACGTCTTGTAATTTATGGGTATCTGAATAATCTTTGCTTTTATCTTATACTATATTCGTATATCATGATAATCTTCAATAACAAAGTATATTTTATAATACAAAATTAAATTATTAGACACATCGACGAGGGTAACTCGGTCGTTGGCCACGTGTTTCGTCAGCTTGCTTCTGTGTTGTTCTTTAGAGAAAAAAAAAACACGCTTCAATAGACCAGCTGGTACAGCGCCCGACAAGAAACATTTACGAAATAAAGGGGACTAAGAATTTTTGGGGAGTTACATTATGTACCTTACCCGACTGTCTTGCGACTCTACGATAGGCTTTCATAATTTCTATGGTTGATGCAACGCCTTTTGTGATATCAGAACAGATTCGCAATAGTTGCTTTTTTTTCTTTTTTTCAGTGTATGAATAACTAACATGGGTACGCGATGTATGTCATAGTTCATACGGATAATTTTTTCGCTCGAGTTAATTTTGGGGGTTTGAGATTGCGTATTTGCCTATTTAGTTTGCACGTTTAGAATGATTGATTATGGGAACGTTTTTAGGTCATAATTACATTACTAACTTGAAATTTCTTTTAAAATAAAATACTATAATTATTAAAATGGACAAGGTTTTAATACTCAAAACGCTATCAAGCTTAGTGTAGTCTTTAATTATTCTGTGCTCGTTAAATTATAGAGACTACAACGCAATATAACGACTGTATATGAATGTTATATTAAAAAAAGTCAATACCTGAAAAAATATTTATAATAAAGAGACATATACAATTTGAGATACACGCATTCTTTGATTGTTGTACTGATTAATATTTAATTATGTAACAAAATAGGTTGATAGGTTATCTCATTTAATTTAGAATTAGTCGAAAGGGCAATGCAACTTAAATTACAGAACTAATTCTTTGCAACGACCTATTTTCAGTTCTCTAAAATCTTATTTTCGCGTGAGAAATATATCATTATAGGCTACGGCATTGTTTAAACTACGTTTACATATTAAACAATTGTTAAAATTATTTATAATATTACTTACCTTAGAGACTAACAATTTTATCAGATAATTTACAGACATCCGGTATCATCTAATGGTTCGATCATTAAATATAAAGGAAACATGAGTTATCGATGATGGAATAACGTAATCGAATGCCATATGCTCGTCGGAAATATTATCGATTCCCATAACTTATGTAAAAAACCCGTATGTTATAAACTTACCTAACATTTTCTTGAAGAAATTAAAGTTAAAAGACATAGGGGCAAAGGATGTTCACCTTTGATGGTTAAGGCGTTTTTCAAGTCTACCCGCATTACGATAGAAAATGTGTTAGGTAACAATTTGCATTTTATTTTTATTGTTTGTGGTTTGTTTCATTTTAGCAAGATGGCCGATAATATTGTATCGCAATAATTTCTTCCGTTTAGTTTTTATTTTAAAAAAAATATGATATAGTTTATGGGTAATAATATGTAAATTAAAAATTAAAATTTCGTTTTAATTCTCTTTACATATTGTTCTTTATTAATATGTAATTTTGTTAGTTGTTTTAAAATATACTCTACTTTCTTATTTTTTTCTTCACTGAGATGTGACATCACTAAGAGTTCTGTTTACAACTTATGTAAGTGTTGTGATCTGTTGTCACTTATCATCTGTTGGTTATGACGTAGTGTTTACAATATCAACTCTAATTGAACATTTTTTTTAAATTATGCTGATGGTTAAAAAATTACGGCTAATATATTTTAATACATCAATGTTTTGTTTTCATGCCACAAATGGGATTGTTGATCGGATATTTTTGATAAGCCGCCATACCATGTTGGATGAAATATTAAAGTTGAATGATAAAGTCATGTAAAATTGTAATGATTCAAATTTAATTAAAAAAAAATCGAGAAGCTTTATAATAAACTGACCGTGTAATTGTTTGACTCCCGCGCATACAATAGCGCTACTACATTAATATATGTTATTTTAATAGGAATCGTTTAGGTGGGAAAAGCGTGAACGCCATATTGCACGTCACGCACCGAAGTCGAGGGATCGTGGGAACTGAATTAATTGAACGGTGTAATACCATAGTAATTATTATATTCGCTAGCACATTTGAGGTGTGACATATAGAATATTTCAGGTCGTAAAAAAGGAAAGAAAATAAAATTATTCAATTTAGGTATGGTTACATCAGATTAATTAACAAAAATAATTCCCTTAATCAATTTACAATAGATTATGACGTTTCGTGTATCGTGAAGTCAAAAAGAAAGTAATAGTAAAGAATTGTGTTTAAGGTATAGATTTTTATATAATATATTCGCTTCTTTATAAGGTAAATTTTGGCTGGCTCATTGGTGTAATGTTAACAATCTTACAGCAGAGGTCGCGGGTTCGATTCTAGCTCAGGACAAACATTCATGTGATGAACATTTGTTTGTTCTGTGTGTGGTTGATAAATGAAACTTCATTACAATGTGACGCCAGATAAGTTGTTTACAAAACGCTTGTATGCCTACAGACAAGACATTAAGCCGTGTTGCACAAAAAAATGTTTATATCTTATGTACTCAGCAATTACAGGCAGTTTGCTAAACGGCAGAAATAGGCGCTGCTGTTATGATTAGTAAGTTCGCGGCAACATATTTTTATACCGTATATATGTGGCTTGATACACTAAATAAACAATGTCATTGCTCTACACATATGATTGTCTTTATTTTTAAATAAATGATACAAAAATTAAATTTTAACATTCCTATAATTAAAATTAGTACGTTTAAGTTCTCTAGTTTCGCGATATTTCTTTTCGGCAGTGCCACATCCTTTATCACATTTCAGTGTGGCCATAGAAAAAAAAATTTTTTTTTTATCACAAATATTCATAAAAAATTAACAATGTTTGTTTCATAAACTTAAGAATAAGACTTAACATGTACTGGATACTCCTTGTGATCTACACACTTCTTAGCGTTTTACATGTTCAACATTTGATCGTGGGGATGGCGGATCGACGGAAAATTGTGATAACCAACCGGATGCTAGGAACACTGAACTTATGGCCTTTATTTGTCATCATACAGAAATAAATACAGATGTGATATACTGGTTCGCAATGTGTGGTCCAATTAATTTTAACTAGATCACACGTATATGTATACGTGTACACACACACGCGCACACACACACACACACACACACACACACACACACACACACACACACACACACAGATATATGTGTGTGTGTGTGTGTGTGTGTACGTATATTGAAGTATGACGTATATTAATAATACATATATTAATAATGTAATCATAATGACAACTATGACTTAATAATTATTATATAAATACCTCCTTGGCGCAGTCCTTTCCCGCTTGCTTTGCAACGCGGAGTCTGGATGGAGGCTGGGTGTTTCGAATCCACCAGGTACTACCTTGAATGTCAATCAACCGCCATAACCGTATTGCTGTCGTCAGTTAAACATATGAATGCCATAATTATTCTAGACGAACACGCTTCATCATCTACAGCCTTATTGTCACTTAACATCAGTTGAATTTCAGGTAAAGTAACTAAAAAAAAGTTTTAATCTACTAGAATGATAAATCAATGTGGACTATAATATAGATTTTCATGATTAAAAATATAAATATTATTGTACTGATAATATTAATTACATTATGATTATAATTTGGAGCGATAAGATTTCGATGAAGATAAAATATTCATCATAAAACTGTATAACCAAACTGTTCTAGAAGATTAAAAACGGAGTTTGTTTATTCGATTAATTGTACTCGGTTAAAAAAAATAAGATTTCATTAAATTTTAAAACTGGAATGTCAAATTTAATAATAATATTTAAAAACGTCAGTATATTTTTCAATAAATGTATATTTTTGTAAATAATATTAAAATTATACGTAATTTTATTTATTGCCCATATGTTATACGCCATAGCCTAATAAATTTACAAATATACATTAAAATATGCTTCAAAAAATAGTTCAAGACCAAATCATGCGTGAACGCATATCAAAATACTGATTGTTATTTATTGCACCTATAATTGATGTAAGGGTGTAATGCACAGGTAACGCACCAAATTTATTATTGCATTCGATGTAATTTGAGCTTTATCTGCTTGCGTTTACGTCTGAAAATAGTTTGCTGTTTCAAGTTAAACAGAGATTAGTTGGCAGTCGATATTATTCCCACGTTCAAAAAGGGGGACTGCATTACATTGACAATGGAGGGTACTTCATTTGTGCATGTCTTCTCATCTTTTCTGTGTCCAAATTTGTTTGCAATTCACCACCAGATGGGATGACGCCATATTTGTTTTCTGCAAGAGTATTTCCCATGAGGTATTGACCCCATAAATTTGTTTAGAAGTTTGTGTTCGCAAATGTGGCTGCGTACTTCGGATACCCTTTTATTATAGAGTTAGTTACCTATATATAGAGCTTTAAAGCAATCCGGACTTATTCAAATAGTTTGTATGATTGAGTTAATGTACGAAAAATGAGGCACCTATATACTAAATGTTAAAACAAAGTTAACTATCATTGTTTAAATGTATAGACCACCACCACACGACAACCACTCTTTCTTTTTCATTTAGCTACAAGCGAAATCTGTTTATTTACAACGTATTTTTAAAAAGTTGTCTATGGAAGGCGGTAAAAGGTATTATTACGCGAATGCGATGTTTATTAAGACTACGTAATAAAATTTACAATTTAGTTCAGAAAAATAAAAAATTGGGAATGGATGTTTAGATCTAAATAACTTTACCATTACAATAGTAATGTAAATGACGAGGAATATTTGCGAATACTCTGATTATATTAATTTATTGCAAATAATAGCTTTGAGTCACCTCATTTTCTATTTAGAAGTAGAGAGGGATTTTACAAAAACCATTATTAATAGTTTAAATGAACGTCCGAACTTAGGTCTTTGATATCCCTCTTGTGTAGGTCATTGTTCTCTATGTCAGGTATTCATTGTTGTACGAGTAGACCCCCTTTTTAAAATAAACAATAAGGGAGGGGAAGGTGGAATCTTTTGAGTGGAGAAATTCACAGTGAATAATTAATGCCTTAAGAGGTTGTTCCCCTTTAAATAGGTCACAGAGTGTTTAAGCAGTGCTTAGTTTTAATAATTAAGAATTGCATGACTATGTATTCGAATTTGACTTCAGAGTTATAGGCAGTAATGACATCAAGTACACTTGTCAATGTCACCCGGAATTGTTATCTTATTCTTTCACACACTAGCCGTACCGTTATATGATTATAGAAATTTATTTCCCAATCATTGTATTCGGATCATCTAAATTCATTAAAAAATATATATACTGTAAATGTAATGAAGCTTAAGGTACTTTACGTACCTTAAGCTTCATAACCGCAAAATATGTAGCCAAATTATCGCTTCCAGGATGTAATAATTTTCATAATTACAATGTTGTAATTTAAATTTGGAAATGATTACTTTTTTCGTTGCCTACTAATAAAATATGCAGTAACAAATATTTCGATCCCCAACTAACAAAAATATCGATCGTAGGGGAATACAAAAGTATGTTCAATTCGTCCGCTAGTCATCCCCCGGCCGGCGCAGCTGTGCGCCGTTGGCCATTGTGCGTGGGGGGCGCAGATGGCACGCGCACTCCCGCCGATTTCGACTGCACGATAAATCGATATCCATGCGCGATTACGATTACTTTTTATTTATTTATTTCTTTATCCAACCAGCTAGCTAGTGAATTTTTGCGATAATTATATGTAAATATTTTTAATATTGCTGACTACACATACAAACAAGATTTTTTGACATGTTTAGTGCCGATGAAGTCGTAGATGTTAAAGCGGGTTAACCCAAAATAGTCGGACTCTTACAGCTGTGTGGCACCTGATCTTTTTCTGGGCAAGCAAAAATTTTTGACTGTAAAAATAAAATGGGACTATGAGGTATTCTCTGCCTGTAAATGTGACTGAGATAGTCTTCGTGTTCGTGGGTTTTATGTAGAAGCCCCCATAACCCATTAAATTAATCTGGAGAGTTTATCAAATGCGGAGTAGCCTCCAGTAGCGTGCTTATAGGGTAAGCCCAACCACTTGAATATGCATTTATATATTAAAGGTTATAATATGGTATAGTTTTATTTCTCTTTATCAACGTCATCTAGAGACGTTATACCAAACGTGATTTATTGATATTAGTTCACGTTATAGCTTCATTAGATTAAGACAAACCATTTTTAGTATCTTGTTTTACCTAACACAGGATAGGTTATGCTCTTACCTAGACGTGCTAAAAGTAATACAGAAGAGTACCGGTGCGTTCCGCAGGAAATGTAAGCCACCCCCTCTTTTCTCTGAGGACCACCGATGAATTGTTGTAATGAATTAAATAAATCCCACGATGAATGTAAAGACTCATCTAAACGATACTTTACATTTAGGTCTACGTTGAAATATGATTTTATAACAAATAGTTATTTTTGTAAAAAAAAAAACAAAACGAGTCCACTCTACGAAACTATGAATAAGAAAAGTATTTTTTTTTATTCTACACAAATAAATAGAAGGCGATTTTAATAAGTATTATAATATGGTTCCTGAATTTCATCATATTTTTATTCATGACACGACTACCAATACTTGAAAGACGTGCATTTATTTAATGTAATAATTTCCGGACCACATAATGTCATTTTCGAACAAGTTTAGCAAGTTTTTGGATAACATCAATTAAATATAATTTACTTTGCTATTTTATTGTCATTAAAAATGTCGATTTTGTTTGCTTTTTAAATATAAAGATTTATTATATAAATCGCTACTGTTTTATATTGCGACAAAAAATACTGCCTCTATTTGAATAAGGGAGCCGTTAATTACACTTTTTGCCGACTGCTTTATTAAAACACTATAAAAGTTATCAGCACAACCGTAACCATTAAAATCCCATTTCGGAAGCCGAAAATTGAATTTCGATAATTGTTAATCGGCAGTGGATTCGCACGTTGACACGTGGTTGAAGCCAGATGGCGTATCACCTGCCCTCCGTCTCCAGACAGACTAAACTTAGGGCTGTGAAAACGAAAGAATACAAACCACCTACATAATAAACTACTCGAGCTCTACGATTTAAATCTGTAACATTTTAATTTTTATGTCATATTCTTGTTTCTCATTTATCAATATTTTCTTTTAATTTCTTTTTCACGTTAAATTTAAGGAAATAATTTAAACTTGTAATGTCTGACAGCCCTACAGCGCCAGTCTGCAATCGCGACTTGCCGGAACTCGATTGTCCCGGGACCACATTCTTTGGGAATGCATTCCCATCACTACACACCGGTCGTTGACTTTAAAATGTTCGATTTTCGAATGTCGACTTTTCTGCACTGTACATTCATATTCAGGGTTGACTACTTTTTTCAAGTACTACTTACCACCTACATATTTACCACTTGGTAAGCCATGTATGCGATCTTAACTACATTTTAACGAGATGTCAAGTCGGACATTTTCGTAACGTTGTCTTTCTAGGAATCCACAAATATTTAGTAACAAGCTTACTCTATTAAATGGTTCAAATTGTACCAATCTAGAATAATTTGTGATTTGTCAATTACTTCATTTAGGAGGTCACTGACGTTGGAAACTATGAAAAGTGGTTTATATATAGATCAGGTAAAGGTCGTCGACGATGCATTTCTAGGAAATAATTGTGATTACTAATTATAATGAAGCTTTTACTTTGACCATCTATGGTCATTGCGCATATGCCTTTTTTAAATAAGGAAATGGAATAACATACAAGACTACCACTAGGTGATCTGCATTGTAAAACTGTTTTTGTAATTTATGAAAACTTAGTTAGTAAGCAATAATGGGCTAACTTTTTCCAGATCAAAGCGTCTAGGAAATGTTCACAGGTAGAGCCTCTGTTATTAGTTTTTCAAAGACTGTCAGCGTTAATTCAAGTCTAATAGTCTGGTGTTCTATATAAGCTAGTGTATCCTGAGCAGGATGTTATTTATAATACCGGGGCCGGGGTTGGTTTCCAGCAAGACTGTGACCTCATTGCATTGTTTTGTGTCAGTATACTGCAAGCTCGCTACAATATTTGCAGCCCCGTTATCACTTAACATCTCCTGCCCATAGCAAAACTGATCACTTACCGTCATTCGAATCACTAGGTTATTTACATATTTATAAGAAAAAGAATCACTCTAAAACTATACAACACATGATACGTTTAATATAATGCGAAGTTTACATATGAAACAATAAATTATCAATTCGTTCCCCGGCGTTAGAACGATGACCTCATACAATGTACGAGATCGTCCGGGGCCTCTCGATCTGTTCCATATGTTTCGTCAATTCACTGTCAGGTCGCTTTAATACGAACGATAAATAAACGCTATTCAGACTTGCCAAATCCAAGCCCATTAAATACTCGACATGTTTTAATATAAGATGCTAACTGCAAGGGTAAAAGCGATAATTCACTTTCAAACTTTGCAATTAGTATCTCGGTGACTCAAGGTACTTTGTTACTATTTCAGAGGTTGTTTTGTCAAGCTACGACTATCCCGCGGCAGTCTGATAGTTTTAATGAATTGACAATATGCATTATCAATAATATAACTCTATATATTATTGATATGCATCTCATATTTGAAAATTCTATACATCTATTGTTAGTGTTACAGTATTGAACCCTATTTTAAAATTGATAGGTCTTACATTCTTTTGTATTCTTATTAGTGTCACGAGAAACAGTTTGTATTATTACTTTTACAAAAGTTTACCTAAAATATAAATGCACATTTCTTCTAGGTGAAATACATATGTAAACTGAGCTTATTTTTGACATTATTGAATGAATTTGTAAAATTAGTGTAAACATTTTCACATTTACCGGAACATTGTTGTATAAAGATTATTTCGATAAGATTAACACCAAAGGAACTGTTGGAAATTTTCGTTAAAAAAAAATATTATTTTTAGTGTCGATTTCGCATTAGTCTTGTGGTCGATATTTCAAATATGTTGCGAATAATATCACCTTTTTATGTCTTTGTATCACATAATTACATAAAATTATGTAGATAGGAATAAATAGTCTTCATGAATCAAATTGCACAGTACGTATTTATGTTTAGAACGATGTAATTCGTTTGGTATTTATATATTAGTAATTGAATACATAATTAAATATACTATTAGCATGATATGCATAATTAAAAGTTTAATAACTATTATAGAAAAAAAAACTTCTTCGAGCGACGATTAACACAATGCAATGATTAATTTTCATTAGTTTTTTCAAAGTATAAACGTACCCACATCATAAAGTCTAATCGGTCAATTATGATGTAATTAAAAAAAATGAATGTTCCCAACAGATAAAGAATAAATGAAACGCTTCATTAGAGCTTCCTCTAAGCACCTTTAGGAACGCGTGCTTGCCGTAATTATATCAGTAATAAGGGAGGAAGTATAAAAAAAATTTACAGGGTTGAAATGTCAGGCCATGTGCGCGGGAGTCATTGTACTGTGTTCCTTAGACATTAATCTTAAGGGTAAATAAATACCCAGGTGAACACCCTCGGTGCTTTGTACTGGGAAGAATAGCTTTTTTACAATAACTCTGACGTCGATTGTTTGACCGGGACAGACATTTGTATGGCCGGCTAGTTATTTAGGCTTTGAGATATCCTAAAATGATTTTGGTTCATGAAAAATATGCTTATGGCCGTAGATAACATACAATTGATAAAGTTTTTTTTGATCTTAAATAAAAAAAAAGAATAATTTTAAATATTAGTTAAATATTGGTACAGACACAATTAACCCTTTGCTGCCTTTCAAGCACCATAATACTTTGCGCGACATCTTTAAATGTGAGGGGGTAATCATTTTTCTAGATGGTCTATACATGTATTATATTCATATATAACATTTTTGAATGTTGATTTATACCAAAATTCAATTTATGCTGTTTGTAAGATACTTGTAATAAAAATAATTAGAGTTAATGCATTATTAGCATAGTCCAACCGTTAAAGTCGTCAAGCGCAAAGGGTTAATAAGTAATTGTTATTTTATATGCGTCTTGCCCGAAATAAAAATATTCTTTAAGAAATCTTTTTAAAGACTTCAAAGACACAAATAGGCAAGTACCTGTATCGTTTATTTGAACAATGTTCGGCTTCGATTTTAACTTTGGTTAATTTAGGTTAGGTTTTTCATTAGAAGACGTAACTGCTCTGATATAGTTTGCCATTTGATCTATTTAATAAGGTATACATTGCCGTAACCGACTATTGACCTTAACAAAGCGTTTAATTCCTTTGGTAGATAGGATTCTACTGTTTTCCTACAAGTAATTTTAGTTTAAGAACTTATTTTCGGTAATATTATTTATTGTACAAGATTTTGTGTAATCTGCTATTATGTCATTCAACCCCGGCAATTGTAAAAGAGACACTGAAACCTTTTTAGTAGGTAACGGACGCTACTCGTCTTCTATCGCGATCGTAATCACTTACATGTAGCAGCTGTCCTTTTATTCCTTGCACCCCTCCTTTATACCTATCCTAATGACCTCCACGTTCTCGTTAATGTACGTGGAAAATGTATTCACGGTTTTAGAAATGTTTCACGCGACGTCTCAAGGTGTAATTTTTTTTTTATGATTTTCAAACACGTGCCCCAGCCACGTTAGCCATCTGCCTTTCTCTTTACCATATTTAATACGTTTCATATGTCTATTGCTTAGACATTGGTAGGAGTTATTACTTATATTTTAATCAAACAGGTGTTAAATGATATTGTTTAAGTACTAAGACTAGCTTTACGTCACATGTGATTTTAACGTAAGTTCGGTTAAAAGTTATGTGTATTTATGTGTTAGAATTTTTGGTAAATCGTTTCTGGAAACGAAGCTCTATATATTTTTTTAAATAGCAACTATGAGATTTTATAAATGCATTATATTACAATGGCCTCAAAAAGAAATTTCCGTAAACGTAGTGTTAAAATATTATGATACTTTGTTTAAATTTTGACACTTCGTAGGAATATTCCTTATTGAAGTGAATTTAATCTTCATTGTAGAATTACTTCTTACATTGCATTTCTTTAATTTATATTCACAACAATCAAAGATTGTTGGTTTCAATTTTAGGTTTTTCTAAATATTTTTTTTCTCGCTGCTCAATACAAGAAACTTTGTTCGTGTACAAGACGTGTCTTCCATCGCTGGCACATGGCAATCGTGCGGCGTTAACAAAACGCAAGATAAAACATCTCTTCCCCTCGTTTAGTAAACAAGTCGGAAGTCGCTTCCAGATTTTTTGTCGTCGTCCGCTTTTTTAGAGGTCACACCTTTCGATTTTTTTTGTTTAATTTGTTACAGTGAATCAGTTTTTTCCTTTTCCTTTTTTTAACCTGATGGTTTTAGCATATTTTAATTCACCGTCGGGACAAGGGTCCAGTGATGTAACATTGTGTAGGCTTCTACATGTTTTATGGGTAAAGCATTTTGTACGAAGTGTAAAAAATATGTATTGTTATTTTTTATAAAAATTCCCGTTATTTTTTTCGCTTTTTGTTAAAACATTCCTTTGTATCGAACATTTATGGAGAGAAAGTGATATTAATATATGCCGATAAACTATATCGCTTGCGAATTAAATAGAGTTAAATTTGAAAAAAATATTTACAACGTTCTTGTTCGCTTAATACGTTGTCGCAAATGACCGCTATAACCACCCAAATTTTACGATATATAGGTTAATAAATATAGGCTATAGCCGTCGAATTTTTTAGCAAAACAGTAGCCCATTGTGTTAATGTACAGTTCCAAATTTACACTCGATTTCATTTGCCAGTCGTAAATAGTTGAAAAAAAACTAGTTAAATAAATTACGCAAACCGACATACAGTTCTGTATATTGGTTGTAATCAAAATGTACTTTATCATTTGTTTTTCATCGATGCCACCCGCAAAACATTAAATTACAGTACTCATTTACGTAATGACATCGCTTCGGTGCTAAGAATAAAATTACAGTCTATCTCCTAAGAGCCCTATCCGACAGAAAAAAGCAAACAACAAACGGGACACATTCCATTGCTGGCATCTCGGCCCTCGGGTTTTCTTATCAATAAAGAAACCTGTATCCCACGTGTACTAACTTCGTAATTATAAATTGCGTAGGCCCCGCTCGTGAGAAAATATAATAAATAATGGGGCTATTCCTTTTTCGCATACTACCCCTTTGGCTCTATCCCATTGTGTATCGTTTCCAATGGGCGCATAGACAAAAATTAAGCGCTTACCTACACTAAGGGGTAGTGAAACCTGTTTGTTTGAAGCATGTATTTACTTTAGATTAGAAGGGAGACTGATCTATTAGACAATACTTTATCTCGGTAAAATTTACTTCGTACAAAGCTTACACCATTGACTGTATTCTATTGCGTAGCCCTTTTCAATGATTACGCATGCAAAGGGCTCCTTTCTAGAAAAGTGATGTACGTCCTTAATGCTTAGTCATGTGAGACATGATTTAAAATTAAATTAAGAGGCAAGTTTGGAGACTGGACCTTGACATCAAGTCTATAAATTTACCTCCAAAACAAGATACATTTTAACTAACGTTTTTATGTAAAGTATTGATTAAAGCGTTACTTTGCGGAACTCCATGACTAAATAAAACAAAAAATATATTTGCCAATTTCCGCTTTGTTTTATTGACGTCGTGCGGTCAAACCCCTAAACATGTGAGGATGTGTAGCGGCTAAACAAGTAGCATTTAGTTTACTCATAGTATTTGCGATTTAATAAAACGGAAATAAGCAAATTAATTTTTATTTAATATAGTAAAAGCTTTTATTTTTAAGTACTATGTTTAATATTACATGTATAATGTGATTGTGTGAAATGTTGAACAATGTTATTAATACAACAAAAATATATAACACGTGAACCAAATATGGGTTACAGCAATAAATAATGAATAATCTGTTAAGGCAACGTACACATGAGAGCTTATGTTATCGTTAGGGTTGTTACAATGCGATTATTTAACAAAAACGACACTGGTAAAAAGCTGTAAAAGTAGTGACTGTTTCACTGTACAAGAAAAGTTTAATAATCTTGTTACATACAACTATCTACATATATATGAATACATGTATGAAAGTTATTTTTTGAGGAGTTTGTTTCGGAACTTTGTTGGAAAGATATTTTAAATTTTGCGAATTTCTTGTTATGTTTAACAAAATTGAGACGTTCGATTTAATATTGTGATAACCCTAAATTCGTTATCTTTGAATGAATGGCTCGCAAATGTTAAACTCTTGTATAAATAGGTTCATTCTTATCGGGTGACGTAATGTTTAGCTCTTTAATAAATTTCTGGGGTCCATTAGTTATCGACATAATGACAACGTACGCTTTGACTTATGGTTGCAATTATAAATGGCATAGTAAACTTTACATGGGGGGCAATAAGGTACTTTTTGTTTGACAGATACAACACTTAGTGTATTTGAAATCATACTTGAATACCTCCGCGTTTACCACTTCTTTGAATCGCGGAGGTCTTGGGTTCGATTCGCAGGCTGCCTGTAGTGTCTGGATGGTAGTAGGGTATTTAAATCCGCCTGGCTAGCTACCACCCTAAGCGTTAATTTGCCGCTATAATAGTATTGCTGATATTCGGCAATCGTATATGTGAATACCACAAGGATTTGGAGTTTACATGCTTCACCATCTATGGCCTCATTGCCACTAAACATCAGAAGAATTGGGATCAAGTGTTAGCCCATAACCAATAAAAAAACAGTGCTTTTATAACTCAGGTTCGTTATTAAGCCTGATGATGCTATATTAAAAGTACCATCACGTTTTGATTGCCTAATATAGTTCAATTTAAAATTCTTATCGTCGTATCATGAGCAAACTTTATTTAATTAGCAATTAGTTTAATAAGCAAAGATACCGCTGTAATGAGAATGAAAATTTAAAATGGCAATGTTTTTGGTAGCGGCTCAAACGCCGTTTTACTTGAAACTGGTTTTTTTTTTGTCGCGAACATATGCGGTCTTCTGTGTTTTTTTTATTCCTATCTTGATTCCACTTGAAGGATGAAATAATTACTTCCATATCAGTGGACGGTTTGGTTTACGTAAAAAGTCGGCCGCAACAGTACCCCTTTAGAGTTTTCACATAGGAATCTTCCGGTGTCGAGTTGCGATAAAGAGAATAGTGCTTAAAATAGTACGTTTTCCTATCTAACTTTTACTTAAGATATGTAATACTATTTACAAAACGGATTTGATAGGCCCTAACTCAATGCAACGAAAATGTAAATTTTGATGAATACTACGGTGAACTGAATAACTATGTGTGCGCACGGTTATATATATTCTATAATATTGTTTAACAGAGTCCGCGGCCAAATGGTATACCGATTGGCTTTTAACACGTGAGTCCCGGGTTCGATTATCGGTTAGTTTTTGATAGTGGTATATTTCTTACGAATCCGCCTGACTAGCTTCTACTCTTAATTTCAACCTGTCGATATCTGTGATATCGACAGGTTGCTGTCTTCCGGCTATCTTAAACATGATGACTAGGTTATTTTATGCGAGCACGTTTCACCATCGGCTCCATTTTTACTTAACATTACGTGAATTTGCGGTCAAGTGTTAGTCAATTTCTGATTAAGAAAATAGTAAACGAATGACTTCTTACATCGCATAACTCTCTTATCTGTTTTAAGACGGTTTCGTATCGTTTCCAGTTTGAAGTTTTCATTCATGTCCCTTATGTGCGAGTGAAGATGACCAAATCGCTTCCATTAGTTACTAGTTACATTCAACTCGTTGGTCAAACGTGTCTCTCAGCCGACATATGATACTGTGCAACGAGAGAATCTTACTTACGTTACTGGTTCCACTTAATGCCAGTCCGTGGTTCTCATCGTAAAGTATACTTTGCATATCTCTGCTATGTGACTTTGCGGTGTGCGTTACATTGAATATTTAGACATGATACACGCGGGTTATTAGTTACGCAGCATTTATACATTTATTCGTTGTTAATATACTATCTATTTTTATGATTTTATTTACTTTTCAAGTCTGTTTTTCTATTTAAAATTTTGTATTTTGTTTTCACTAACAACACTATGGGTCACGTATATATCATAAAAGCAAAATAAAATTCTATTTATTAAGGTTCTAACCACAGCAGGGCTGTGTAAGCTATTTTATAGTGGTTACCTTAGGTCTAGTAGTACCTTTGTGTCCATTTTGTTTTTCTTGTTGGGATCTGTGAGAAATTCTTTTCACACATGGAACAGAACAATTTCTAACATATCATCACCATGTTTTTGCAATACAACGAGATTGTTATTATTTCGTCCCGACGTGAATGACATGCATCGACTTTAGACGCGACCGTCTAGACTTGCGGCGCCAATTTTGTTATTGTGATATCGCCGACATTGAAATGTTAAGTGGAATTGTAGATATTGAATAAATTATTCTCCTCTATGTTCACATTAGGTTAAATATAGATCGTTAAATATGTATAAATATATATGTATATATATATATAT
>DWQX01001371.1:0-28609 GCA_018245475.1 Pharmacophagus antenor | reverse complement strand
TAACAAGTTCCCTATTTAATAAGGTAAATAAATAATTTGTAGAGTACTAACTTTTGGAGTTTTATTCAATATTGTAAATTTTTCAAGGTGGTCTCAAACTTTTGGACGGCAGTGTAAGTAATTAACTTGTTATGGTTTAATGAATCACTATCGAAACTTCATAATTCTTTTTTAGGCAGGATAATTCAATTAGTTTTATTAAATTAAAGTAGTAGTCAATTTCAATGTTTAAATACGCTGTCCGTTTAATAATAGTTCGTACAATTGTTCTGGACACTAGCTACAGCGGACAACAGATTTAGAATCCTGATAGTCCTGCCGTTGTTAAAAACTTGTTCTCTGAAATAAACTGTTTTTAATTGAGCTAAAATAATCAAACTAAAGATTGTTTGTAAGCCATAAGCTCATAAGCTAACACTTGACCTTAATTCGCATGGAATTAAGTGACAATGAGGCCGCCAATGGTAATACGTTGTCGCCCAAAATATTCTGGCCCTCATGTTTGACTATCGGAACACAACACTAATGTTTTGGCAATAGATTGAGTAGGCGCCAGCCAAGTGGATTCAAAAATCCTACCATTACTTGTGAATTAATCCTACTATTTAGAAACTAATACTACTGCACTAATTAGACGCTTTCCTATAAAATTCATCTGTAACTAGCAGTCATAAATTTAATTTGCAGGGAATGTGAATCATCAGATACTATAAAAAGCATGAAAAATAATCAACAGTTAAATGTAAATAGTAAGGGCATTAAGGATTGTATACGCATGCCGTTAAAAATTTACTATCTCAAATTGATTTTACGGTCTAAAAGTAATAAGCATCCTATTAGGTAAGAGCATAACTTAGTTGAGTTATAAACTATGTTGTACACATTAACATAAAATTAGCGGGTACTCAATTTTACATTGTATTAAATAAAAATGAAAAAAAAGTATCTGTTAGTTAGGTTGTTTATAGCGATTACCTGTATGTCATCAGTACGTACAGTAAGTAACAACAAAACCACTGATTGACAGAGTTTTATTAATAAAAATTAATCATAAGATATAATATTACAGGATTTCAATCAAGAAAGTAATAAAGAAGGCAGTTCTGATATATCCAGTCCTTTAGAACCTAAAACAGACGATGGGTTATCAATAGAAGAAAAAAGTGGTGACGAGGTTCATGACCTAACTGAAATTCGCGTGGAACGTTCATCTGAAGATATATCGGATCAGATTTTTGCTAGTGATGAAATAAGAAGCAGCATAAACAACCCACAAATTGTAACGTCAAAACTAAATGTTAATTTACGAAGATCGGCACCGGATGAATATAATCAAGAATCTATAGAAGCATTTCGAAACGAGGACGAAAACTTTAGGTCCGATATCGATACAGATACCGATGATTTAGATAATGAAAGATCCGTAACAAATATTAACGACGAAGAAATCGAAGATAAAATTGCAATTGAAGATGAATTGTCTAACAAAAATGATGACGTCAATAACGAAGACTTTGATGATAGAATTAGTGAAGTAGTAAAAGATACCAGTCGTAATGTACCACAAGAAACTCGGGATGCGATTTTAGATAGTAAAGTAAGAACTGCGCAGAGTTCCGCTGAGGATATTGCAAGTCCAGAACAAGACGCTGGTTTCAGTCAAAGATTAGACAACGATGGAAATATATTTGGTAGTTGATAATTATTTTAAATTGTAGCAAATGTTATGTATAATATATACTAACATGTTTCTTAATTTAATTTTCTCAAGCAAGATTTAATAGCTTGTGCGTAGTAAAATGTAAACTGGTCATACATAAACAAGTTGTATTAAAACGAAGTGCTTATTAAATAACTATTAAATTATATTTTTTTTATATTTTCGCCTGTATTTCATATCAGAATACAGAACCTAAAATGAATTTATCTGTTATCGTGCATTTCCAATGGAGAGTATACGATGTCTTTATTTTTTTCAGGTAGTCGAAGAAGTTTTGCAGTAGATCCTTCGCGTGCCTACAACCTTGCTACTTTAGGTCGTTCTGGAGATAATTTCAAGGAAGCATTGTTATCAGTTCCTGAAAAAAAATCTTTCGAATTTTCTAAAATACCAACGCAGGAAACTTTCTTGCCGCTTCCACTAATCAGACCGCCACTCAGGCCACTTTTGAGTGAATACAAACCCGAAAGAGTATCTAAAAAATTTAACGAAGCGATTTCTTCTACCGAATCAAAGCATTTAGAACAGTTTGATTTTAATCCCTTTTCTAATGCATATCCTTATGCGTATAAACAAAAACCTCTATTATCAACTACTTCAACTTCTTTAGAAATGAATCTTTCACAAAAACCTTTAAACTTCCTTCCCAAACCTTCGACGCTGTCAGAAATTTATCCACCACAAAGAGTTACATTCCTTGGAGAAAATTTACAAACATTTTACCCTGTTACGTTAAAACCAGCAGAACTAAACTTACCCTTCCCTGCTATTAATACTTATTTACCTAGATATAATCTACCTGTTCCATCTTTCTTTAATCGACAAAAATGTTCATCGTGTTCATAATATTGTAATAATTGCAAAATTATTTAATATACTTTTAAATAAACTTAAATAATATTCTTACGTCCTGCATATACAGCTGTTAGAAAATGTTAATTAATAATTTTAACAATATTCATTAAAAGTATTATTTTTTAATAATTCAATTAAAGTCTATCTTTACAGTCATTTCCAATTCAAAATTGACTATGATTAATTGCGAAGTCATAATCATTACATTATTTATTCATAAAGTTTTACCCAATCCTTATCTGTTTACTACAATCTTAAAACCGCTTCCATAAATCATAATATTAAATAGGATATGTAGAAACTGGAATACTTATAATTTTTATTGAAATTCACAAATTAGATTATCTGTGTTTTATATTTGAAAATGTATTCTTAACGCAATGGAGTCATTGGCGTAATATTTAAAAAATATACAGATTGTTCAATCTTTATTACACGTAAATAATAAAAAATATGTATATAAATTTCAAACATATTAATTATAAAGATAATTTTTGGTAATACAATATTTTAACTAATCTCAAAACACGTTTATAATATTTAATAGTTTTACATAGAAAGGATAAATGGCACGCTTTTACCACTGGGGCGTGGACCTTCGTCAATCATAAGATTTTAAAGTCATAAGTTAGGTCATTGCTGATAAAAATATATAATTTAAATTACTTTGATAAAGAATGTACAATTGTAGCAATTCATGTGTGTGGAAAGGTTTGGCAGATGTATTAAGGGGACCAGAAAGTAATGACGTTTTTTTTAGGTTAAATTGAAATAGAAAAATCTTTAATATCTTTTAATTTTATTCTATTATATAATATCCCTTATTATCGACCACCTTTTGCCATCTAGAGGGCAATTTTTTAATGCCGGATTAGTAAAAGTTAATTGGTTTTTGAGAAAAATAGTGGGATATGGCATTTTGTATATTGTTCGAATTTTCAATTTTTTTTCTACTTAACAAGTGCTGCAATAATCAAAATAAATGATAATCAAATGGTGCGATGTCAGGTGAGTATGGTTGGTGACGTAGAACCCCGCACCCAATTTCATTGATTTTTTGCAACGTCCTTCTTGTACAATGCAGTCTGGCATCATCGTGCAACAGCAATACACCTTTCCTGTTTACAATCGCGGGACATTTTACAATTAAGGCTTGATGTACTCGATTCAATTGTTCGCTGTTAAGATCTGCCGTCACAGTTTGACCCTACTTCAAAACGAATGATTCTGAGTATACTCCACCAAACACACAACAGTGCCATTTTATGATGTAAACCCGGATTAGTAGAGTACGTCGTGGTATTTTGTTTTGAGAAAGCCACTGCCTTTTGCGTGCAGGATTATCGTACAGGACCCATTTCTCATCACCAGTAATTATAAGATTAAAAAAATGGGTCGCCATTACGGCGTTCCAGCAATAAGTTGCACGTGATAGATCGGTTGGCTTTGTTCCTATACGGTCGACCAAGGTAGGTACTGTAGGACAATTCATCTATTGTTTGACATGGATTTGCCTTCACCACCGCCCTTAAAACGTCGCTGTCTAAGGTTGTTAACCTTGCTGATCGATGAACATCAGAATAATCTGAATTTCCGGATCTAAATTTGGAAAACCACCTCTGGCATTTGCGAACATCTAAGGCATTAGGATAAACATCGCAAATTTTTTTGGTAGCAACTATGCGGTGTTACCATTTTTAAATTGAAAAAGCATGAAGTATCTGACATGCACATCTTCTAGTTTCTGGGTAGCCATTTTACATTAAATTGTAATAAAAAATATAATTTTTTGTAAGTAAACAAGTCAATATGAACACATAGAAACTGTCAGTTGTGAATGAACGTTACCAACGGCTGAAACGACATTAATTTCCAGTCCTCCTAATATATTTACATAAGTACAAAGATTAAAAAGTATCTGTACTTATAAATAAGTGCGTGAAATTTGAACACGTGCTGTACACCAATTTAATTTTTTTTTCGTTTTGTTTTTAATTTTTTTTTCATAATGTACCAAAATATCAATGGCCTTGTTCCTGATGTTTATTATTAATATAATAACGACTATAATAGGAGGCCGTACGGTCTATAGTCTTTTGCCTTAACATAAAAAATGCAGAAGCGATGTCAAAATATTAAACATTTAGTTACACAATACAGTACGTTTGTAGTTATTATAATAAGTATTCATACATAAAACAAAACTTATCCTAAACCAGCTGAATCTCGAAAATGGCTTTTTAATAAAATTAATTTGCAAAACTACCAGAAACCGGCAGACTTACTACCCGTCTATTTAATATTAAAATTACTGTAACACTTGGAGTTAAAGGAAACCTAAAGTATTACTCAAAAAAAAAAACACACTTGTCACTTAAACTGATCATTGAATTGCAATTTGTTCTCTTTTTTTTTTTTGAGTATTATAAATTTGATGTATTACGCCAGAGCCTAATTATTTTTTAAAAAATAAAATACTGTCCACTTCATAGAAATTTCCCAGAACAGAGATAGAGGAACATAATTTTATTTGTTGAATGGATTCTAAAATTTTGGGGTATAAATTCTCATGAGAAAGTAAAGAAAAAGATACTTTGATATTATACAAATGGGCACTTAAACTGATCATTGAATTACAATTTGTTCTTATTTTTTTTTGAGTATAACACATTTGATGTATTATGCGAAATCCTAGTTATTTCTTAAAAAAATAAAATACTGCCCAATTCATATAAAAAGAGAGAGATTTCCAAGAACAGAGATAGAGGAACAAAATTTTGTTTGTTTAATGGATTCCAAAATTTTGGGGTCTAAAATTCTCATGAGAAAGTAAAAAGAAAGATACTTTGTTATTACAAATAGGCACTCTATTTCATGTATATAAATGTTGACCAAACTAATATTACTTATTAATATTTTTTTAATTTGTTTCTAATACGTTTTTTATGAAAATCTGTTTTTTTTTTGTATATTTTTCAGAAACATGGGGAAAAGGTACTATTGTGACTATTGTGACAAGACAATGGCAACTTCACCTTCAATTGTTAGGATGCATAACAATGGTATTAGCCATCAGAAACTGGTCAGTGAACATTATCAACAATACAAAGGTGAGAGACGTAGATAGATTGATAGAGAAATCCGTTTATATCTTTATTCAGTTACACAATACATTACAAATACAGTCACAGTATATTACTATATCATTGAATGGTTTTACATAATAATCCATTACTAGAAATAGCATCTATCTATAAAAAACTATTTAGAAACATCAAACTTAACTCTAAATTAATAAGAAATATAATGAACTAAAATGTACACTTTAGGGCTGGTGGATTCATTGCATTTGTAGAAACCAATTTTTAGTAATCATGAGCTAAGTTTTGTTATGTATTTATATTTATTGAACTAAGGATAGATTGAGATTTTTTAATATTAATTGCTTGAAGGTATTTGTACTTAAAGTAGCTAGTTTCCAATCTTGATGAAGTGCGTATTTTTTTAATGGTTATGGGTTAACACTTAAGCTCAATTTCAGCAGTAAGTGACAATGATGCAGTAAATGTTAAATAATGTACGCTCAGTATATTTCTGGCTGTAAAATGTATGACTTATGAAACATAGCAATACTGTTCTGGCGGCAAATAAACATTGGCGGCGGTAGCTAGCCAGGCAGGTTTAAAAACCCTACTACCATCCAAAGTGACTCCATGGCGCAATGGTTTACACACTTGTCTTGTATCGCGAGGTCCCGGGTTCGATACCGAAGCCGCACGAGTAATGGAGTCTGGATGGTGGTAGGGTTATTCAAACCCGGCTGGCTAGGTTCCACCCTGAATGTCAATATACTGCCTGACAGTGTTGCTGTTTTCCAGCAGTCATACATGTGAGAGCCAGGTGTATTCTGGGCGAACATGTTTCACCATCGTCGGCCTTATGGTTGCTTAAAATCCAAGTTAAATTGAGACCAAATGTTTGTCCATAACTGATAAAAATTAAACAAACAAAAAAATATTACCAGATTTGTATCTATTCGAAGTATATTAAAATAAACTCAGTCTACAACCATGGAACCTTAATTGGTAGAATTAATGCGATCATTTGTTGTCGTTGTGCATGGTTGCATTGCAAAAGCCAATTTATCCTTTAATTAAAGGATAGTGTTTTAATTACAAGAGATGTGGGTATATTGCAGCAGTCTGGTTTAAGAGATGTAATAAAGTGCAACAGGTAGAGGAAATTCGTACTTCACCTGTAGAAAGTAAATGTTAAACCTGAACAAATGAGTGTTTGTCATTACAAAAAATCGTCAATCACATTATAAAGTAGATGTAACAATTCATGGCGTTACAGTTAGTATGGAACTGAACTCAGGAGGTGTGGTCTATTCCCCCACACCTGGAGACGACAAATGTGAAATTGGTTATTTGGAATGTGATATATGTTTTGGATAAGCAAATTTTTGAGTGACCTTGAGAAACAAAGGTGCCCAATTTGATTTACTAATCTTGTCTGGTTGTAGACCAAGCTTGTTAGGTCGAAACAGGTTTAAAGTGTTAGGTTTAGAGATACCATGTAAATAAGAATGAATTAAGAGTATTTTTGGGCCTCCACATTTTTTATAAAAAAATTATAAAGAGTAAAGGCTTCTCTTCTGAACCGTTCCTATTGATTATTGGAATCAAAGAAACCATGGAAATAGGATAGTCAGGAGCAAGCTTCTTTTGACAGTACATGAGAGACCTTATGAATGGAATGACAAAAATGCTTTGGCAATTGTTTGAAGAGAAAATTTCATGAATATTTATTTAGTGGAAAATTTGTGTTAAAACTGACTATTAATCTATTCCTGATTAGATATCACTAAGAATTCTGCGATGGTCTTTAAAGTAAAAATTATATGAATATCATATAAATTATGGGCTGGGAAAATTAATTGGTCGTACAGAAGCTCTTAGCAAGTGGAAACTTTGTGAGATATCAGAAGCCAAAGAAGTGGAAATGTTTATTTACATGTTTCTAAAACAGCCACTGAGACTGAAAAAGATGCGTTTCTGCAGAAAGTCCTATTTGATGCGCTGAATGTCTGGAATATAAGTAACGTCAAACCTACACACTTCTTATTGGGTACGTCAGAAGACTCTTTTATACAATAAAGAGGTTGTGTATTGTGGTGCAACAGTTGTGGTGCCCGCATCGCTATAGCAGCAAGTGTGGTGTCTTAATAACAAACCAGCGGAGGTGTTGAACGGATGTAAGAACAGAACAGAAAACAGAACAGAAATTCCAAGAAATATGCATTATACAGAAATTGCGAAAGGCACCTAAGATTCAATACATCAACACAACACAAAAAAATGCGCAAAGTTTTTTCTCAGTTCTTTTCCAATATAAATATCATAGAGCAAATCCTATATATATGCAGTTTGAACTAATTGAACATATTGTGCATTTGCAAAACTCATAGGTGATTACAGATGTTGAGTTGTTATTTAATTTTATTGATCTTTGAAATGCTTTTATCAATTTCCAGATCCTTCTACAATCCTTATGGAGGAATTAAAGAAAAAGCCGTGTATGAAATATGCAACAGGGGGATGTGTCTTTGGAGCAATATGCCGTTTCTCACATTACACGACTGAACAACTTAAAGTTTTAAGGGAATATGGTAAGAGTAGATTTATTACTGTGTTATGGTCTTCCTCTTAATAATGTCAATTAAAACATAAAAGTTTGAACAAAAGCAAGCTCAATCAACTGAATAATATCAAGTTAGTAAACTTTGTCTGTAATTCATTTCGAACAAGGCCAAATCGATCCTAACCAGTCTACTAATCCAAGATGGAAGTTGGAGGACGAATGGTGGTTGAGATGTCCCAAATTTAACCATGCACAACCAAAGCCCTTACTTGTGGTATATTAACATACATCACTTATATTTATTATTTACAGTGAACCATATTTTACTTATTGTTAAATATTATTTAGTTCATCATCACTTATATTGAACTAGGAATATATAACAATTTATCTTTACTTAAAACTTTATTTATATGTTACATAATTTAATTATGTCTAATAAGGTTTTAATGTATCTTATAATGAAATACTTTAATTTCTTAACTGTAGTCGCAGCAAAAGAATGTAATGAATCAGTGAAGCAACGCCAGCCTTGTTTCGCGGATTTGTATGAAAAATTGCAAACTGAAAAGACTGCAAGGTCACAGAGTCCGAAGGAAACCACACTTTTTGATCGAAATGGCGTCACCTATAACTTCCCATGGGTATATAACGAAGTTTTTGATATTTACTGTGACAATTTACCGCCCAGTCTGAAGAGAATTAAAATCGATGACTTTTCAAATGCTAGCTTAACAGAATGGGGTTGATTTTAATTTGTTAACATGTTCATAGATGAGACAATAATATGATAAGGAAGCTCCTAGCCTCCTATATAGTTCCACTTTGAAAGCATCAGACATCAAAACAAGAAATAAAATTTAATAACAATAATATTAAAGCATTTTTAGTTTATTTTAATATACATTAAATAATTTAGAAAAACACTACAGTTTTCTTATTTTTAATCCCCGCGTAGTCATTAAACGTAGTCGTATTTTAGCATTATTTACAGGAACAATCAGTGTTGGGTAGTAGATATATCGAAATTCCTTAGGAATTTCATATCGTACATTTTCTATCTGTAAGATAAAGAATTATTATTGTCATTTCCTTACGGATGAAAAAAAATATCTTAAAAAAAAAAGTATTAAAAATACTAATTCTTTATTCTTAATTTACCATCTCCATTTCCATTATACAATTATTTTTGTATCGTCAATATTTTAAAACTAATTTATGATCTCAAATACTTGGAATATTTATGAAGCGTTAGCCTATTATAAATAAAATATATTTTAACCGTTATAGCTGACGTTGTGTATATTATGAATAAATATGTGTATAATGTGATTATAAAATATTAGGATGGGGAAAAAGTTTCTTCGCATTTCATACAAAAATTCAAAAGGTTTTTTTTATAAAGTTTATTTATATTTGACTAAAGTATGTAGGTGCCATTTTGTTCGATACCTTTTTGCCATCTTATAGGTAGGGACGTGTCCCCTTTGCTATAAAAATTTTGGGGTTTCTGATCAAAATACTGCAACAAGTGGTTTTGGCAGTCATCTCGCGACATTGATAAGCAATTTTGCAGAGGCCGAAATTGGTGAAAATCTGAAGGTGCAAGGTCAGAATTATATGGCGGAGGCATTAACTCCTCCCAGCCAAACTCGTAATTCTTGCTGAGAGGCTAAAGATGTTTGAGGTCTAGCGTTATCATGGTGAAGAACCACACTCCTGTTGATTAATTCCGGCCGCTTTATCTTAACTTTTTGCTTTAATCTCAACATTTATTTGCTGTACAGTTCAGAATCGATGGGTTTGCCTGGCGGTAACAGCTCATAATGAATAATACCCTTCCAATCTCACCATATACACAGTATGACCTTGTTGCGAGTTGACCCGGGCTTCACCACTGTGAAGCCTGACGGTACGTGATCCATTTTTTATCACCAGTCATCAGCTTCTTCAAAAATGGTTCAGTTTCATTACGTCGTAATAAAGAATCATAAATGATTACATGGTTCATTATTCTTTCAGCGTGTTCATGAGGCACCCAAATATTGAGCAATTCTCAAATGTGGGCAATTCCCGGCTCTCCAGCTACATCTTAATTAGTAATAGGTCTATAAATATCACAATTTTTTTTTCGCGGCTTGTTTAAGCATTATTCCCTTTCTTGTAGTAAAACTTTAAATTGTATCGAATTTCTTCATTAGATTCTCCCATTTGAACAATAAAAAAAACAAATGAAAATCACACTTTTTCTTAACTTGAATTTGGAATTGTCTTCTTTAAAATAAAAACTTCAGTGATACTAAATCCAGCTACAAATGATATAGCCAAAGAGATTTTATTACAAGTTCATACATACTATATGCAAAAAACTTTTTCCCTGTAATATGTTGTCTATAAAATTATAGGTATTGAGACTTCTTAAATTTCAGTTAAGTTTTCCTATTTTTACATTAAACACTTACCTCAATAAACATAATAGAAAGAATTATAAGCATTGTTTGAATTTTCATTCTTCGATTGAATATATGAGAAACGTTACAAATGAATTCCTTTCAATCCCACACTACAAAACATATTAATTGTAAAAAAGACTGAAATTGCATCCGTTTTTTAATTCAGCCACTATGATTTTGTACCAAGAAGTTTGCAAAATTCTTTTCCTTTCACATAACTTCTGAAGTGCTGCTTGTGAAAAATTGTAAGACTTTTGTAATGAAGTCTTGCGCATAATATCTCTCGGTATTGTAATATAATTTCATTACTTTAATAAAATTTATTGAGCACGTGGAAAAGGCTCCGTCATTTTTATAAACGCGTCGAGTATATAATACAATGGCTAAATTTTATTGTTGTCGTAACATTTTGATTATGATAATAAGCTTGTAACCGGTATGTGTTATTCAAGAAACGTATATTTATTTATGTACTTCAATGTTGGTTAAGAAGTGTTTTATTTTATGTTTTTTTTTTTTTTTTTAATTAAATGAATCTAAATAGCTTGATTACTTAAGATGTTTGCCTATTACATCTTAATGACATTATTTTTGTTGAGTCTGCTGCTTACTCTAGTTGCCAACTTCGACTTATTCCAGCCACATTTTCAGTTTTCTAATATTGTTTCATCACTTGTAATCATAAAGCATAGCGTATACTACCAGCTTTATGTTTCCACTTCTGGAGCCTTCTCCCACCAGTACAGTCATGTAAAGCTATGACTATATCCAGGATGCTGAGAAATTGTGAATGGCATATGTGTTGACTTTCAATACATTTATTTTAATATATTTTATCTTAATATAATTGCAAGCGCCAAACAAGAAGTAAAACATACGCACATCGCACTTCCAATTGACCTATGACTGCTTCGTAATTCATTCATATTTCTTTATACTTATTAACTTATCGACTGCCTCCGTGGCGCAGTGGATCAGCCGCTTGCCTTGTAATGCGGAGTTCCGGGGTTCGATTCCTGGGCCGCAGGATGAGTGGAGTTTAGATGATGGTAGGGTTCTTCAAACCCGCCTGGCTAGCTGCCACCGGCAATGTCAATCTGCCGCCACAACAGCATTGCTGTGTTCCGGCAATCATACATGTGAGAGCCAGATGTATTCTGGGCGAACACGCTTCACCATCTACGGCGTCATTGTCACTTATCATCAGGTGAAATCGTGGTCAAGTGTTAGCCTATAACCGATAAAAATAAAAATCTATAGAAAAAATAAGAAACAAATTTACAATAGCCAATTCACAATTTACACACGAACGCTATTCAATCTCCTTATCAACGTCACACTCATTGATTCCACAAAATAAATTTTGAAGTGCATAAAATGTAAGATGTCCAGTCATCAATTATTGTAACAATATTAGTTATAGCAAACTAGATTATTGTAATGCATGCTTACACGTCATTGCCGATTGTCTTTGTAAGTTGATTTTTAGTTCCTATTTTAAAATTCAATAAAAATAAATCTATATTTTTAAGACGATGCGATTGTATACGAAGCCACTTATGAAACTAAAAGAATGATACAACTCGATTTTACCTCCACCTTGTGCGGATATTGATAAATTATGATTTACGGTAAATACGATTGATAAATAAAAAAAACACAAAAGTTCTGTAAAGTTTATGTATTTTAGATTTATTTATACGTATAAAATTCAGAGTTGACTGTCTAACCTATATATTAACGCACAATCTAAATCATTACTCCCTAAATTCATGGCATTTGGTGGATATTTTTTTGTGTGAGGGGTAAGCAAATATGCGACCGGTTCACCTGATGGAAAGTGATCACCGTCGCCCATAGACAGCCTCAACACTCGGGGAGTCTACTTTCTTTATGATGATGAGGTAAATAAGAAAAAGTTTTTCGAAATTACATCCCTAAAAGGAAGAAAGGTGTGGTTTTCATTTAAAATGAATCTTTTTACTATCTAAGTGTAGGTGCACAAAAATTGGATTATATAATGAAGGTAATTAATATTCGAATCCGCATGGCCAACTACCACCCTCAATGTCAATCTGCCACCATAACAGCTTTGCTGTGTTCCGGCTAGCATACATGTGAGAGCCAGAATTATTCTAGGCGAGCACGCTTCACCATCTACGGCCTCATTGTCACTTAACATCAGGTGAAATCGAGGTCAAATGTTAGCCCACAACAAAGTTTGAAACGATTCTATTAATTAAATAAATTACCTTAAATACTCATATTACTTTAATGTTTGCGATTAAAATATAGTTATGAAATATAACACCAATTAAATATTATACATGGGACACTCAGAAAGTTTTGCGACACTAAAAAAAATGTTCTATGGGTAAATATATTTATATTATGTCTTTTCAAAATACTCTCCACCAGCCTATATACAAAGTTTCATGCGTCTGAAACAGTTTTCGAAAAACTTTTTCCAGCCCTCCGCAGACACCTGAGAGCTGAGAGCGCATCATTAGGCGACGAAAATTGTGTCCCTTTGACCTGATTTTTTTATTTTTGGGAATAAGAACAAGTCACACGACGCTAGGTCCAGGGCTATAACGAGGGTGACCCAGCAGTTTGATCGGATCTTGCCCATTACGGGTAAGAGTCCTATTGGTCGATAGGTCTTCGGGAGCGTGTAGTCTTCCTTATCCGGTTTCCGCAACGCTACACCACTGCCTCCTTCCACCTTCTGGGGAAGTAGGATAGGGCGAGACACCGGTTGGAGAGCGCTAAGAATAGGCTAACATCTACGGTGATGGCCGCCCGGCAGATGTCCGCGGTGAGGCCGTCTGCGCCAGGAGACTTTTTGGCATTGAAGGTCGACACGGACCATCGGAGTTCCTCCATCGTAAAAGGGGAGTCGCAAGACTCACCATGCTCCCCCTCTTTAACTCTTACAGCTCTGTGGTCCATATTGTCCTCCCCAGAGGTGTCCTCCGGGAAGAAAACCTTCGCCAGGATCCTGACTGATACCTCTGCGTCCAGCACCCGTCCTCCCTGGACAAGGGGGACGTCCTCTCGCCTCACCACCGTTCCGCGCATCACACGGTAGATCCCGTCCCACATAGTCTCGCGCTCATGCCTCTCGCAGAACCGTTTCCAGCTAGTGGTCTGAGCGCGTTTCGCCTCGAGGCGGTAATTCTCCTTCGCGTCGATTGACTCGCGCACGACCAACTCCCTACGGGCCGGCAGAGCGTTGGCGATCCGTATCTTCTTCGTCAAGACTTCAGCCTTGAGGAGAGAGAGCTGTTCGGACCACTAAGGCAAATCTGCCCTACTCTGAGCGGCCCTCGGCAGGACCTCTTCGCAGCCGTCCCCCACGATTGCCACATACCGTTCGACCATGCTGTCTAACGTCCCCTATCCTCCACCCCACTCACTTCGGTGGGCGATAGGTAACGGTCCGAGAGCAGCTGGGCGAGCCTGTTGCCAAAGTTACCCCAGTCTGCCCTCCGGGTAGTGTAATTCCGCGTGGAGCCCTCGATGTCCGTGCCGACGGCCCGCACGAGGTTAAGTTCGAACAGGATTGCCCTGTGGTCCGACGAAGATACATCCTCGACTACTCGCCAGCCCTCCATTCTATCGAGCAGAGTGGTCGAGCAAGCAACGACATCCACGCAAATAGAGAAACGTTTAAAGCCCCGATACGTATCGAACGTTGGTTCAGACCCCCGGTTCAGCAGGTGCATGCCCAGTTCGTCGACACATGATGTATTAGCGGACCGAGAATTGTTGAATATCAAATCTTTTTGCGAGTATATGTTTCAATGCAATTGTTTATGAAACTGTTGCATCAGCTTAACTGATTACAGGTCACTGTTTATGTACACTAAGCCAACGAATATATACTATTTACAATCAAATATAACATACATTGATTCTATTATAACGTAAGATCGAAATAAGTGTAGGTTACTTACAGGCTTACTTCGTGAGAGCTATTGACGGCAATTATATGAAATTAATAGATTTAACGAAGATCTCAGACGATGAAGTCTATTTGAAACCAAATGCAATAGTATTAATTAAAAATACTCAAGTTCCTCTTTATTTGAATAAACAGCAAGGGATTTCTAAATCCAAATATAAAAAGTACTCAAAATTATTTTCAAGAAAATATGACAAATATTATAAAAAACAGGATAAGCATATAAGAAGAACTGACGATATAAATTTGACGGCCTTATCCGAGCACGAACTGCATGAATATAAAGTGAAAGAAGTTACCCAGTTCTTGCTTCGAAATCGACTTAGTACTAATTATTTTTATGAGGAAATGAAGAGGATCAAGCGGCAGCACACAATTAAAGACGAGCTTAGAAAAATGGTGACGATATTAGAACACATGCCATCAATGAAGGAGGAGATACTTAAGATGTTTCACAATTTGCTTCAAAGATTAGAGAATGTACCGGACTTTTGGTCGCATAAGACCAATCAGCTGTCTGCTGCCGTGATAAATGTATAATTTATTTGTCAAATACAATACAATACACTTACAAGTTGACTAGTTTTATTATAAAAAGTTTATAAATTATGATTCATTCTCAATCCGTCTGAATTTTCGCTTACCCTCATTAATGTCTACAACCTTTGTATTTATTTTATTGTTTTCACTGGTTCCGAATTATACTAACATTTTGACTTTATACCTAGATATTTATTATTTGATTTTCTTTCGTTGTGCCAATTATTATTAAGTAGATTTGAGATAGACATAAATTAAAATATATAAAATAGTAACGCTACAAAATTAGGTACTATTGTTATGTTATTTTTCCTGTATAGTTTGGGCCATAAATTGTCCTGAGGGGTTGGGGAGAAAAATGCTGCGCCAGTTTAGTCATCAATGAACTCAAACGTAAAAGTGTAAGTAAAATCAAGAAGTTATCAGATTTTTTATTTGTTAGGTTATAAAAGTAATATTTTTCAATAGAAATAAAATCACGTCGATTCTTAAAATCTAAATTACAATTCCGTGTCGCAATCATCTTCATCATTCTCCACGTTAATTACAAATTCTTCGCATAAATTTGACAAAAGTAAGTATAATACCAGTTGTAAAACAAAGTCGGTCATTATGTTGCCATTATTTTTATCAATAACGACGTCGCAGACGCCCTAGGCGTCCCTGAGCCTAATAAGATTTATTATTTAGACTGCACGTAAAAAATAACTCAACTATAATAAAGAGCAGATAGTTAAATAATTAAAACATCGCTGCTTTGTCTTTTAAATAGTGGATTTGTATTCATTGTACGTATTATTTAAATCGACAATATGGGCGTTGAACTATTTCTTCTTTCCTTTGTTTATAACGTACAGAAGACGCGGTGAAAGTTGTTTGAGTACGGATAGCAACCGGAAAAGTTTTGATCCGGGCGATACTTTCGCCTGCACCACTTCCTGTTGGTCATATTAAATATTTTATAAATAGACATCGTTTATGCGGCGAATTGATACATTGTGCTTATGACAGTGAAGCCATTAAAAAAATATACATACAATAAATTTACAGCACGAATGGTCAAGAGAAGGCTGTATTAAATTATTAAAATTTAATTTCATTAATATGCCATTCTTAGTCTACGCAGTTTCAAGTAGGTTTCACCATTTACAGCCTAATTGTTACTTAAGATAATGTTATATTAAGGACAAATGTTGGACCAGTGCTGATACTCAAGTGTCTAATTGTTTGTGGTAGAAATAGGCTGGCATGTTAACATTTTTTTTTGTAAACTGTGTCTGCCGAGAAGACGGAGTCGTTTGGGATTTCCACTGAAACCAATTAGTTGATCACTGCCACTATTACACACCTGTACCTCACAGCGCTGTTTATAAACTAGTCCCAGGGAAATGAGACGCCATCATCACCGTTATAGTTACGGCAAACACAAGATCACTGAGCGCTTGTCATACATTTTGATTCTGATTCGTTTAACGCGTGATGTTCCTGCTGTAGTAACATTCGTAATAATCAAGTAATATCAATTTCATGTTAGTAATTGGCCCATTGTATTTTAGTGGAGATTATATTATAGAGGAGTGACTTGCTAACCTTGAAATATATTGAAATAAGCTGGGTTGTCGTAATAATTAACTCTTTATTATATGCAAAAGTAAGTACTCACGACTACACGATTGGTTTTATCGCTTTTTGCAGACCTTAATACATTATTTGTCTTTATAACATCTTCTTTCCACACCGCATTCCAGTAATCCTTGAAAGAAAAGATTTATTTATCTTTAATTTCTAATTTTTTTTTACTTTATTTATGATATTGGGCTCTCTCTTACCCCAGACCTAAGAATTGCCTTCTCTATTATCTGTGGAACAGGATTGACAGGGTTTGATGCTTGTTGTTTTGCGGATTCTTTTGCTACAGCCAAAACAAGCTCCGGCGGAGCCTGCAAATATGTTATTATTCTATACTAATAAAGTTCTGGCTGGTTTATAGGCTGACCTATATATCAAGGAACAGCCTAATCTGCTGATCCTACAGACATGAATTTTGGAGGATGTGTTTTTGTGATGTATGGGTGCCCAACCAAAAAGTCTACCTTTAAGACTGCGAATGGGGTGGAGTTTAAAAGTTCAATTAAACTTCTCTGAATGAGTTGATGGACTCGAAAATTGGTAGTCGAATGTGGTAGGGGGGTACCAATATTAAAAAAGGTACGATGACCTGACCAGCGGGCGGGTGACGGTTAATTGAATATAATGTTAGATATATAATATTACAGTGTTTTAACTATAAAAGCGTCACCAATTGTCGGTTATTTTATAATTTCACTTTTCAAATATTAATATGACAACAGGTACAAAATTACATATTACTTGTAGTAGTTTTCAATAAAATCAGAGAAAACTCTCCTGTTTGTAGTCTAATTAAACTCATATTTGAATTCATGGTTTTAAAATCTATAATCGTCCTATGAACTGATCCGTATAACTAAAATAACAGAAATGACACAGATTTTTTTTTACAATGGTAATAAGTCTACGGATAGTGGTTCAAACTCCGTCAGTTTTGATCTGTTCATGAAAATTAAAACGAAACACGTGAGATACGAAAAGTTGTGCGGTGCTCCTCATCCGCCCCGGGGCGAGGTGCTGCGCGGGCTCGCACACCGCGTGCTCACGATACACGCGTATTCCGGAGCGATTCTCACCGCCCGCGGGTCGACACATGCGAACGATAGTCGGAGACCAGTCCCGGGCCCTTCTCCGACAACCACGTAGCTTGCCTCACTACGAGCCATCAATTTCCTTCTGCGATACTAACTTGCAGCCATTCTAGCCAGCGCCTGTGGCCGTTTTATAAAAAAGTTCACAAATCACCAGATGCGTGAGCCCTCAGGCCAATGAAGCTACAAAATTGTCCAAAAGACTAATAGAGAGTAATATAATGAGTAAGTTAACCGTAATTATAATTGGATTGAAATTCTTGGCGTACGGCGAAAATTAAGGCAGTAATTTTGAAACATTTAAAAATTATTAATTTTTTCAGTCTTCCGCAAAGCATGTTCCTTCTTGTTGTGGCTCGTGACGTCATCATTAACGAATTGTATGCTTTTGCCTATCTAGTTTAAATAACTAAGTCTTTGCGAGTAGGCATACATATACGACAATAGTAATATTCAGTCATCTTATACGAGCTATCCCTTCACTATTATAGAACAAAATCTGATCTCGTTTGTAAAACGAATACTGAAGTGTTTAAAAATTTACGAAGTTGAAATATTTTTTTACAAAGTAGTGGTCTCACATACAGTCGGTAACGCTAGTTACGTTAGAGCACCATTACCTTTTATTGGAAAGGAACATTAATTACCTTCACTGGTGTCAAATGACTCTCACTTGGTTTGAGCTGATTTTGGTTAATTTTGGATCCCTGCAATGAATTAAATTATACATTATTAACGTTTTCATGGATTAAATTAATTTCGTGTGCTTTAAATAAATTCGAGGCTTACATTGCTGTATGGATACTGTAAAACAAAACGCCTGCCAAAGTTGTTATAATTGTTTGACTGATGAAAGTGAACATTTTCTCCAAATAAGTTTGTCATATCTCCAGCCAATTTTTCACTTTCATATTGGTCATTTTGACCCTGAAAAGGTTTATTAATTCTTATGATTAATATTATTAGTTTAATTACATCTCTTTTTTATTAATGAAATACAATAAAGCCACTCAGTACCTCGTGAATAATTAGAAAAAAAAATACAAATATTTCCTTTGGTCACCTTTAGCTCTTTCCTATTGTCTTCATTTAACAGCGATAGGTTATCGCTTACGTCAAAACTTGCATAATTTCTATCATAGTTGTATGAATCGTCATCCAATGGTTGAAAATCATTATTGAAACATATCTGAAAAGGCGGGTGTTTGATAATAAAGGTCAGCTGTACGTTTGAAAGAATTTTTTTGCCGGACTTTTTAAATAATCAATTGTTTAGATACTATATATTACATATAAATTTTCAAGGGGGATTTACTTCGAAAGAGACGAATTAAGTATCCCCAATATTTATATTAACGGATTACATTACATCATATGAATGAAGTATATACATTTTTATACTATTACTAGCTGAATCCTGCATACGTTATTTAACCATTGTATATTGTTATTTTTCGGATGAACAGTTTCCTGTAAAGCTAAATTTCTTTAAACTTAACGGGAAATTTTTAATCATATTTATTAGTTTTATGTTCTTCACGCGGAATCCCACTCATATTTAAGAAAAAATTAGGCCTTATATCATGAACTTATTGCCACTGAATATTTTGCCGAACTCAATTTAAGACTTCGTTTCGGATTATTGGAACTCACAGAGAGATAGATGGACAGACAAAAATATTTTTTTTTCTTTTGTAGGTGTCGTGTACACATTAGTATGAATTTAGTAAGAATCTATTTTGGTATAAAAAAAAATTCATCAATTTCATTTATTTGTATTCATAGATGCATTCTTACCGTCACTTGAAAACGATTGATTACTAAACACACAAAAATATAGAGAAACCTCTTCATAACGTCATAGATCTAAGCCGTATTTCCAATAACGTTAAGGAAGGACTGTTGTTCTTATCTTAAAAATTAATTACTAATCAATTTTTACGACACACATAAGTTATTAATATTTCTTTTCCAATAACGTTACTTTGATTATGTGATATTACGTTGAGTGGTAAATCCATTATTGTAGAGTATTTAAATAAATGAATAACTGTACAATTAATGTACACTTTATGATGCAAATACATATTTTTAAATAAATTTCTATTGCACATGACTATTTTTTCATAAATAATTTATTGTGTTTACTATTTAGAAACCATTAAGAAACAACGCCGTGTGAGGAGATTACATATAATCCCGAAATTAACGTTTACTTTATGTTATTTAAAAACGATAACATGTGGTATTTGTTTTTCAACCAAATAAATATTATGCCTATAGGTAGTGTTTTATTATTATTTATATTAAGCTCCGTCGCTACATTTTTCTTAGTGTTATTACTTTTCACAAATTATAAATAATAATAGCTATTGTGTCCAATAATTTATAAATTGTTTCTATATTATTATTTTAAATCGTTTGAAATGGATAGCATTGAGAGGTTTAGTATAAGCTATATTTATTGATTTTTAATGTCGCTATTAAATTATCACTGGTTCGAGTTGCCAAAACATTTATTGTCTATGCTTTTTTGACATAGCGGAAACAACAACTGTTTAGCTACCTATGTAACCGATATGACAAATTGGAGTTTGACAGTTGTGAAAAGTCAGCTGAACAAATGCTTTGTTATTTATTTATTCTTTAAAAAAAAATTCATAGGCAATTTACGTTAAAAATTATGTTTTATGAAGAAGTAATACTAGTATTCGAATCTTTGAAAGCGACGTAATAGTCTACAGTGTGTGTAATGTGTTTTGGTGTAGTTAAAATTTTATAATGATGTTTGGTAGACCAAGGTGCAGAGAGTGGACACCGTTGGCGACACAGCAACTTCGCTTGAGAAGTTTAATTCAGGTGAAATATTCACGAAGAAAAAAATATTAAAAAATTAAAACGGTAAACACCCAATTGACGTAGAAAGTTTACCAAGAAACGTCTACATCAAACGGTGTATTAGTTGACATGCGTAATATAATGTATCTAAATTATGACATAATTCAAAGTTGTCGATTACTTTATAATCAGCCCCGATATATCAATTTTTATTAGATATATGTGACAAACATAAAGCCCTTTATTTTGTAGTCTTCTATTTCATAACAAAAAGTTCAATTTTGTAAAAAAAGATTCTTTTCATACTATTCTGAAGGGTTGTTTTTTATTTTATGAATGGACAACATTAAAATAAATGTAATTTCAAATCCTTCCACCTAATTTACATCTTTTTATTTTAAACTTGCAGTAAGTATGATTAGTTCCCACTTTAATATTGTTAATCTATCACTGTAGCAGTATTGTTGTGTTCTGACAATCATACTTTAGGACCCATAGTATTATAGGTGTAAATACTACACTGTGTAGTCTCTATCATTTAGGATCATATGAAATTTGAGGTTAAGTGTAATGCTATTGTTAGTAAAAGAAGTTGTATATAGTGATTTTTTTTTATATTTACTTTCGTTAAAATCAAGGAGAATCATATTACTGTTATATTGTAATTATAGCAGAGCTCTGTATCAAGTATCACAATTTTATATCCTTCAATTACTGCAGGCTAATGTTATAAGAGTTTTCCCTATGACACTAATTTAATGTGTATATTTCCAAAGCTAATTTGCTATAATCAGTGAGGCATAATAGGATGTAGTACTTATTTTGTTTTAAATAATAAAATATAACATGTAACTCAGTTGATTAAGCTAAAATAAATAAATGAATGTTTTTACCTGAAGGTTATCAAAGGCATAAATAAAAAATATGAGATAGAGGTTACTTATATATAAATAGATAACATACACTCATATTAATATTTACTTAATAATGTATTTTTAATGTAATGATAAATAACTTGATAGTCTATACTTGACTGGTTATCTGACCCATAAGAGAGTGACTCTAGGATGTCAGAACCATGATAATTAGCTTATTAATACGAGTGAATACAACAAATTTATATATAAACAATAATAGGCACTTCAGTATAAGTAAGATACAGGACAATTTTATGTAAAGATCAATTTAAATATATAAATATTTTAGATTAAAATTTTTAACTAAATAAATATAAATATTTCTTTGACGTTTTCATTACGTACTTTCAAATTGTTCTAGATTGTCGGTTATAACATACGACCACCCGAATGGTGCTCTCACCAATGCAGTTACTACCTTACCCTCCATCACACTACCATGTCTGCACCATTCTATACGAGCGAGAGGATTAGCTCGATCCACCCCAAGTGGAAAGAAATTGACTCAGGTATCTTTTATCAATATATTAATTCATCTATATATTAATATGTGGTGCAAACATTTTATACCCCTTTTAACGAATTTGCGAAATTACACAGACAGAAGAATATGAAATTTGGCACAGTTAAAATTCACATTGAGAAGAGTGGACAAAGTTAATTTTTTTTCTAGAAATGCCTAAAAATTATATTAAAATCAATCTTGGTTAGGTTATAAATTAAAATGAAGATGTGTTTTATTTACTTGAATTGCTTCACGAAAACATTTGTAATGTTTGATTTTTATTTATTGCAACAATGATAGTCTCTGTCATGCCTAACATTCTCATTGAACCAACAAAGGTTGTTAGCATCAATTTGTAAACAACTATAAAATAAATATGACCTAGTAGACATAATTTAATAGTAGACATAATTTAAAACATCGTTTGTGGCTTCTTTTAGCTTAGATATATTTTTTTATTAATGTAGCATTTACTGTGCGGTGGTAATCACTTTTTTTTTTCAACAAATATGTATACATAGGACCAATTACTACATTTTCATATAAAAGTGATGCATTGTCTGCTATCTGTCTTAATTTTTTTTTTAATGAAGATCAAAAGTAGGAACATGAAATGGACTGTTTATACCTCCATTTATTTATTTCGTCATACTGTTATATAAATACCTTTTGTACTTTATGAAAACATGATTCACGCACTTACAACATGAATACCCACTGACCGACTCACTGACCCGTAATTGCAGACACATACCATTTGACCGCATAAATATTATCTGTGTACATCAGTGGTTCTCAACCATTTTTTAGAGGCACAATTTTAAAGAATTTAAAATTTTTCGTCGAAAAAATGTTTAATTTAAAAATTATTACCGTACCTATAGCACACTGCTTAAAATAGTTTATGATAATAATATTAAATGTGTGTAATAAAATAATGTGAATTACAAAAATAACAGTATGTTTATTAAAGGATTATTAAAGGATAATAAAGATACTTTTAATGCGAAATTTGAGATTCATGGTTTTTGGATAATATCATTTGTATTTGGACGTAAAAATAACAACGCTACTTTCAAATCGTCTGATACATTTAATGAAATTGGTCTTTTTTATTTTTAATGTTAATGTTGATTAATGCTGAAAATCCGAATTCTTACAAAATACGGTGTGGAAAATTGAAATATGTTTAAAACTTTTTACATACTTTTTACAGGATACACGCACATAATGATAATCTAAAATGAATTAATTGATTCTTCTAGATGTTTTTAATAAAATTTCCATTAATGGATAACAAAATGTTTTATATACTCATAGGAGCTAATTTGAATGTTACAGAAATTACCCAAAGGATGTCTTCTACTAATGTGGTTATACGGATATGGTGTCATATCCTTGCACCTAGTAATTTTGAAGAAAAGAGCGATAATCAACAGGATACTGTGATCCAGACGTGGGGCGTCTATTTTGGCGGTCTGAGATATATAGGGGCCAATCTAGCTTTAAATTTTACATCGGACTGCTTCAAAAGCAACACTCTAGTATTTCAAATGCACGGTGGCTATTTCTGTTCATATAAAAGTCTCAAATTAGACATAATACCGCCGGATAACGAAGTGGAACATGGATCGCTTTCTTCCGACTCGTCTGGTAGAACGAACTTATCTAAAAACGTATACGAATCGAAGCTTATACAAAATCATAGAATTATTAAAGAATCTAGATCAATATCTCCCAGCAAATACTCCAAAATATCGGACATTGAGTACTCGAAAAGTCACAGCCCGGTCGACAGGGGTTTCAAACAGAATTTCCCAACACTGAAAACATCCGCTAGTTTAAACATAACTGTAAATGAGAGATATAGTAATCGGAGTAGAGAAGGAAGCAGTGAAAGGAAAAGAAATGATCCCATTCAAATATACGAGCATTCACCCGATCATCCAGATGTAACCACTGCTGATGCAAAGTGTGATAGCTTATCAAAAAACGCCTCCCAAGAAGAACTGACCGGCAGCAAAATAGATTTAAGTGAAACTGCCGAGAGTTATGATCTAAGAAACGAGTCCGACGGCGAACCGAAATATCGCTATCTCGCTCTAAACTTCCTCAAATCGGAGATACGTCCCAGTTACAATGCTAGTAAATTACAGAAGCTCCATCTGTTACAGTACTCTATAAAGAAGCGTCAAGAAGCAGTTCAAGAGATTAAAGAGAGGATTTATAAGAAATCAGCCCTTACTGATGACAGTTGGAGCCAATCAAATGATCAGTGCGATATTAGGAAAAGAAGAAGCAGATCTCAAAGAAATTTGTTTTCTCCCGACGAGAAAGTCGAAGAAAAGCAGAAGTGTTCGTCTCACAGTGATTTGAGTGTAAAGAATGGAAAGATTAAGGATGAAAGACCAGTGTCTAATGGACCGAGATTAACCTTGAAACTGAATGATCTTTTGTCTTTTAAGGTTTGTATCAAAAAATTCTGTTGTGCCATCTCGTTGTAACTAATTAATCATAAAACCTGACTAGTTTATTGAAAATGGAAATTTTGTTCTTATTTACCTGTCAGTCTACACATGTGTCCGATTAATTAGTTTAAAATAATTCAATAATAATTTAACTTACTAAGTAAAATACCACTTTCAGTCTAAACCTTCTCCATTTCAAAGGGCAGAGCATGTTAGACTTACGAAGCAGCTGGAAATACTTCGTTTTAAACGTATCATTCTATCTGACGAGCGAGATAGTAAACTGGCCAATATCAGGAGATTGAAAGAAATACATGTAAAGTTGTTCGAAGAGAATCAGGATGTTGGTTAGTATATTAATGTAATGACTCGATGTGTGTAGCGAACATGTGGTCTTAGTTGCGTGTCTTGGGAGACCTATGTCTAGTGGATTGCTTACGGTTGATGACAATGATGATATGTATGCAATTATTAATGTAGTATAGATGTGTTATACTGAATAACATAATTCATGTGAACGCAAAAGGTATAGTGGTATCATTACAAACTATTTAAGCACAATAAGTTATTTAAGTCGACCGCCTTACTGATTTTTGTGTTAAGTGATAAAATCTAAATTAATATCTCGTGTCATTCAAACTAGACATAGCGACGATCTACGCAGGCTTACGGGTACGAACTGCAACAGCCCATGTCCAGCAGTAAAGTAATGTAGGCTGATGATGACATTTCACAGGATCCGAGCTGATGCAAAGCTACCACGCCCTGTCGCGTCGGGGTGAGCTGCTGAAGGAGACGCGCCTCTCGTGCGGGGCGATGCGCGAGCTCGCCGCCAGGACTCACGCCGCGCTCGCGAGCCTGCGGTGCGACATGCTCGCGCAGCTGCATCGGATATTTCACATTGAACAGGTAAGAAGTTTGTAATTCTTACTGCAATGATTAACTGAAACGAAACTTTTGTTAAGTTTCATTTTAGTCAAATTGTTTAAAGTCATGAGGGGTTCTAAGCAGATACTTTTATGTCTAATGGCAGACTTAACCTCTTATAAATTATACTGCTCATAGCCACTGATCAAATTGCATGGATTAGTTAACATGTAGTCGTTTTCATAGCGGAATGAATTTTAATAAAGAAAAAATCAATGTATATAGAAGAAAGAGGGAGTAAAGAATGGGATTTGGAGAAAAAAAAATAGGCATCTTTGTTGAATGCTAGAATTATTTTTTCTATAAACTCTTTCAAAACGATTAATTGAAAGCTTACAGAAGCTATTCCATGCAACTAAGAAGATATGAGACCCATATATATAGTTATATTATACCTCTGGGTTAATGCATAATTTCTTATCAAGTATGAAATTAAATAATCTGTGACTGCCAGGTAGCGTTTATCAACGAATGTGCGTCAAGGTCGCCCCTTTTATCTCAAACGGTAACTTACTGCTTATAGTCCATAATTGAGACGTTTTGTTAAGTTTTATGGTCTATTACTGTATCATACCTCTACTAACACTTTCAAAAGTTGGCAAAGCACCTACGACTCCCTAGGTGTCGCAGATGTTAATAAGAGATGGCGGTCATTTACTATCAAGTAAATAAAAATAAAACAAAAATAATTTTATTGATCAAAAACAATACATACATAAAAGTAGTATGAATCCCTGTCCAGTTTTTAACCTGTTTTACTGGTTATCCCGCTTAACCTTGAGACAATCAGATCAAAAAAAAAATAAAAAAAACAATACCTTGCATGTATGCCTGCCTACCTGCCATATAGAAAAAATTCAAAACTTAGTTTTATTTGTAGAAATGTTATTGTTTCAGAGGGACGCGACTTCGTGGCGCATAGTCGACGTGCCGCTTCCGATATGCGACGACGAGAGCACGAGAACGACTAATGCTGTCAGCGACGCGGTGGCTGCTGGCTTCGTCGCTCAAGCGACTACGCTAGCCGCCGCCATTTTGAACCAGCCGCTGCGGTACAAGATCACGCTGCTCGGTTCGGCTAGCAAGATTATGGATATCATGCCTGATTGGCCGGATCCCAAGTGAGTTGTAACTGGTTACACATGTTTGTATGATAATAATAACTTTATTTCAGATCAGAGAGATCCATCTATAATAGGGCAACACCTTAAGTTCAGATGAGGTTAAGATATAATGAGGGAATCAATGCTGTAGCATGCTCACTACACCACCTATTCGGTAATCTGTGTCTCATAAGTATTTTTGCGTGAACATAGCAATGCGATAATGACAGCAGATTGGATTCATCAAAAGCCCTGCAAACCAAACTCCACCACGTGTATGGCCTAGGAATGGAATACGAATGTGTTACTAAGCAAATTTACACATTTCACTATGGAGGCAATTATAATTATATATAAATTTAATCATTATTTATTTTCAGCATACCATTGTTTGCTAGAGGCGGGGATGTGACGATGTTTCGATACGGGATGTTCTTGCTGAACAAGTGCATAGCTCAGTTGCTGTGGGGCAGGGGGCTGTCCGTCACCGACATGAGGCCGACGCTGAGCAATCTTCACAGATTGCTGATAACTCCAAGCAATTTGTGAGTAGTCATGATCTCTATATTTTAAAATAAAGAGTCGCAAATTTCAACTACCATGCGCTTGCAATAGAGGCGAATATGCTATGCATCGTGGCGTGTACAGCGTAATCATACGCTAAATGTTATATGAGCGTTTACAAATCACAAGGAAAATGGTTTCGATAAAATGTGTCGTTGCGTAACAATTAAGTATACAACATTTACATATGTTTCGTTAACACGTAACTGCAAAATTCAGATATAGAAATAAATTGCAATTCATTCAAACTCATTCTAATAGTTGGTTTAATTTATTTCGACACAAAAAGTCTTAACATGTAGAAATATATATCGATAATAATAAGAGAATTAGTGTCCAATATTACATAAAACATTGACCCGGAAAAACACTGCCACTACACAGGGCGTCCTCAGATGTTGCAAATTCGACAGTTCGACGTCGGGCTAGCTAAATAATTTTCGTTTTATTAAATTCAAACAGTATCAAACTCCTGCAATTTCAAAAAATCTTAATTGTCATTGACTGCATTGATTATTCGTTTCAGATCGGACACGTCAAAACTGTTTGGTACGTACCGTTGGCTGGCCGACAGTAACTGCCCGCGCACGCAGTCCCTACGGAGCTTGGTGGCCTCAGAGAGGGGGAAATACCGACAGTTCAATCGGTTCAAGGTTAGTTAATTACATTGAGACATTATTAAACAAACACGAGTTTGAAATCTTCAATTTGTTTCGCGTACAAAAAATACAATGAGGCCGAAGATGGTGATGCGAGTTTGCCTAAAATATGTCTGGCTATCACATGTAGGAGTGCCGGAATACAGCAATGCTGTTATGGCAGCAGTTTGACATTAAGGATATGCCGACCAAGACTCCATTACTAGTTTAGCATGGAATCGAACCCGGGACCTTCGCGTTACAGTGCAAGCGGGTAAAACACTCCGCCACAGAAGCAGTCAAATATTACGTAATGATAATGCTAAGAATCCAATGGAATGGGTTTTTGTTGGCTTAGCTATATCGAAAGGAAATTCACTTTATATTCCCCTTGCCCGAAATATATATTTTTTTTCAATTTGATTTACTTTAGCTTCGGTGATCGGATGGGCATCGTTGCATACAATGTGGTATAGGCGATGGCACATTTTTTGCTATAACAAACATTGATTTATGAATAACACATCGATAAGTTTTACCCTATATGATATGAACAGTTTTTTTTTTTTAATTTTATTAGAGAAATTCACTATGGCCAGACCACCACACATGCTATCTATGGTTTGTCACTTTTCCAATCATGTGGTATAGCGACGACAACGGAATTGAGACGGTTAACACGTTCACGCCGGCGCGGGCCACCGGTGGCCCGCGCTATACTGTCTTATCCGGCGGCGCGTACCACCGGTGG
>DWQX01001370.1:0-28618 GCA_018245475.1 Pharmacophagus antenor | reverse complement strand
AATTAAAATATACATATATATATTTAGAAAAAATAATAAACAATTTAAATAATGGATGTTTTTATTAATTTCAATTATTTTTCTATCTTTATTGGTTATGGACTACCACTTGGCCTTCATTTCACCTTATGTTAAATGCGAATGAGGCCGTAGATGGTTAAGCATGTTCGTTCAGAATACTTCCGGCTCTCACGTGTATAGCAGCTAGAACTTGATAATGTTGAATGACGCTGCTAAGGCAGCAGATTGAAATTTAGGATGTTAGCTAGTTCGGCGGGTTCCCAAAACCCTACTACTATTAAATCTACTACTCCTGCGAGTCGCATTATAAGGTCAGCAGTAAATCACTGCGTTACGAAAACAGTAAAGAGGAGTTATTTTTTTTATTATATTTAATTTATGTGGTACATTAAACCCTCTAATGTTTATAACATGCATTTCATGTGTAAAAAAGTTTATATTGTTATTATCAAATAATGCTTTAAACGTTACGTTTTTTATGTTTCATTAATTCGAACCTACAATTGAATATAGTAGTGATATTTTCGATCGACCGAACAACAAGAAGGAGGTTGTAAATTCTACTCGTATATTTTGTTGTGCAGTTTATTATGAATGACCACCCATGCACTTTTTACTTAGTGATACAAAATTTAAAGTTCTTTTTTGTTGCAAAAACTTTATTTTAAAGTTTGTCCTACAGAATTTTTAATTTGAAAAAAATATTTCATGACAAAGTGAGATAAATATAATGATAATAATGAAAAAAGAAGTCCATTAAGAGTTCTTTTGACAAACATGCTTCTTCTTTATTTGTTTGTCCATATAAATTGTAATTGTTTTACTTTTTGTCAATGACAAAAAGTTTTTTCTCCCTTATTGTATTATTTATAAGGTCACTCAGAAAAAGTGGCCATGAAATAAATTGAAGAACTGTTCTTATTGTATAAATAAGTTACTTTATTAAACAGTCTTTGCTCTGATATTGCAATGATCGTGCGCCTTTGATCTCATAACGAAAATAAAAAATATTTATTTGAAACTGTTATAAAGAAGAGCTGTTGTGAGAAAATTCTTATTAATATATCACACCCCTAGTGCAACACTGTCACATTAAAAAAGCTAAGTGTCAAGTGAAGCATTTAAAACTTTTTTATCATAAGAAATATGTTTTTTTTTAGATTAAGACAACATGAATAGGTTATATTATATCGTCAAATTATTGCTTCTTACATACAAATTTTTGTCCTCATAATGTTATAAAAATATAAAATTAATACATTATTTAGCTGATTTTTAAATTTTGCAAAAGTGAGTATCTTTTAGCATGGGTGCGGTATCTGTCGTGGTGTAGGAAATATGCTTACTGCTTATGTAGGCGAACATAAGGAGCTCGAAATATTTTTTTTGTTAATGTATAATGATTTTTCCAAAGTCTGCAACTTATTAAAGCCTTACGGTGTAAGCGGTGGAAAAATATATATGTTACTGTTTAGAAATTTTGGGCCTAATGGGCTATTTTACTATTACCAACTTTTAGCAGAGCGTTATTAACTATAAATTATTATTATACTACATAGTATTAAGAGTTACTAGGAGATAAATGTGCTGTTATCATTCATTGCAATGCGCCCCTCGTAAAGGAATTGTACATTGCATCAAATAGCGATCATTGTTTCCATGTTATATAATATATTCAGTATTTTTATTATTTACAGATTGATTTAGGACGACAGTTAGCCAGGCAGATTCGTATAACCCTACTACTGTTCAACCTCCATAACGTTATTTGGTTCGAAATCGAAACTAGGATCTTCGTGTTACAAAGCAAGCAGTAAAACACCGCGCAACGGAGGCGACCATAACTAAAGTCATGCAACATAAAATGTTAAATACTATGAAAAAAAAGTTATCGTAACTTCATATAAAATAATACTTTATTATTTAACCGTAGAGTAAGCTATCTAATAAGAGAAAGAGGAAAATTTATTATTAACTTCGTATGAACTTGCAAAGAACATGGAACTAAGCTATTTGAGTCAAGCGCTAACTTGCTCCTATCTTTAACTTCACGTTTTTGAAATATATAGAGGTGTGAATTTGAAATATAAAGTGTTATTTTAGTTCCATTTATTGTAAAATCTTTTGAGTTTTTTTAATCTTTTTTGCTATTTCTTATAAACTTGATGAGTTTATTCAATAACTAAGCAGTAATATACAACTATAGATAGATAGTAGACAGGCTTTATTATGTATTTTTATTCGGATTTAGTTTTTTTTATAGATTTCATATAAAATAACAAAATAATTCTTTTGGTACTTTCGATCGAAAAAGTGGTTTAATCTTTCAATTTCTTTTAGAACACAGAACATCAGTTTACTGAGCACGTTCTATATACCGTAGAATTACAGACACCGAAGTGTAAGTGCACGAATGTTATTTTCAAATTGCTGATTTATACTTGTGTTCAAATCTAATATTAATACAAACTAGGGGCCTAAGTAAGCAAAAAGTAATTCTGTAGAACGATTTCAAATGTACAGTGTCTACCCTTTGGCGATTTATTGGTAATAAGCGCATATTTACCTCGATCGTTATTTACTTGAACAGAGGAGATGAATACGCGCAAGCATGGTGATTTATAAGAAGGAAAGGGAAATATCGTTTGACTCAGTGACATTGCTTCTGTTTGGATTTAAGTTACTTACCGGCTATATAATATAAATATATATTCATTCTTTTCATATATATATATGTATATATATGAAAAGAATGAATGTCTCTTTTGTATTTTTTTTGTTTTAATACTTTAGGTTCAAATTTTATTCTTTACCCGTTATATGATGCAACAATATCTTACTCAAATATAAAGACCTTTTTGTAATATCGAATAATTATCGTAGTAAAGTATGTAGTGTCAAATAATGAACGAATGACATATTGGTTCAATTATATTTATCAACTTTATAAGTTTAAGTGTAATAACCGCGCCATAATAAACATCTCTGTAAATACTTTCCCGAGCATATTCGAAATGTTATAATTATATTTACTTTTATAAGCGGTTTCGAAAATACGCCTTGGAAGTTGTTGATATTTGATGTTCCTTTCGTTTTCTCCAATATTAATATATAATATATGTTACATATAATTTATAGGTTTATATCTATAACCTATGTGTTAATGTACGTTTTATACCAGTATAAATTCACAACGCATAAATTTTGGTCCAATTGATAGAGTGGTACAAAATATGTAAAGCCTGTAAACCGAGTTCAATAAATATAGAATACATTGTTTTATAAAAATTTAAAGCTCAAATTAATATTGTTTTCTAATTTAATACTTACCGTAGATAATTACTCCTAGGCAAGACAAAGGTCTTTAATTTGTTAGTACATTTACTTATGTCGGCGAGAATATTACCAACGTCACTTCATGTTGGCATGAAGTGACGGTGGTAAGGGCTTACAGCCCTGTCACACAACGCCAAAGTTAACCGCGCAATCTGGTTGCTAACGAACGAGCCAACATTTACTTAAGGGTTCCATATTTATTTAATATATGATCATCTTACGTCCTTATTTATTTACTATTATTTTATTATTTATTTTAGACAACTATTGAGAAAAAAATCAGTAATTCGGCTATGAACTACATTACCCATATTTTATTTAAAACATGATATTGTTGCTTACAACAATACAAATGAGACATAATTTTTATCTACATATTTCTTTTGAATGTTATTTTGATTTGAATTACAAATAATTTATTGAAGATATGTATTTATAGTATTTTAAAGAAATAGCACGTTTTACTTTATAGGGCATTGAAAAAGAGTCATTTACTATTGCCTTGATTGAAGTTATTATATATTATAAACTAATAAATGCAATTGTGTTAATATTGTCATTGTCTAATGTGTCATAGCGATAACGCCTTTATACCAAGATTTTTGAGAAAATATGGTGCTGGGTAAAAATATCTTTACCAGCGATGTCATAAGCGCATTACGTACCACTGAGTTAATTTTGCGTTTGTTGCTTCGATGTAGGTGGCGTAAAAGTAGTCTAGTTTTCATTCAAAGAAAGAACATATTTTTTAAACAAATCTATTTCCTATCTTAAGAAAACGTTAACAAGAAAATGATGAACCATTTAAAAAATAAATAATTTAGATATTTGCTAGAAATATGTTTGTTTAATAATTAAAGGGGGGTGTGACTGCCGCCGTGGCGGAGTGGTTTACCACTTGTCTTGTAACGCTTATGTCTGAGTTGGATTTTGGCCACGTAATTGGTGGATGCTGAATGGTAGAAAGGTTATTTAGAAACCCTCCTGCTACCTTCAACGTCAATCTGCTGCCATAATACCATTATTGTGTTCCGGCAGTGTTCTGCATTTTGCATTCGGTAGAGTTTAGTAGAGGTCAAGTGTTAGTTGATAATAAAGGGTAAAAATTTAATATAATTATTCCGCATTAATCCGTGATCGACCATATATTTCTTTTAAAATTATGTGATTAATGAAATTAGGTTATGTTACAGGAACCTTTTTCCATAGCTGTTATAATAAAAGAGTTGAATTAAACAAGTATACCAATGGTGCTCGTATCCGAAGGTAATGGGTCGTAAAATTTGTATCTCCTGTGTAACTTTTTTTTTACGTGGGGGAAACGCTTACGCATACCTGCGTTCACGGGGAATAGGACAGAATATGTCGGACTTGCACCGACTAAAACCCCCACGGTTATTCATCTTCCGCCTATGGCGAAATCACGGGGAAGCTTTCGCATACTTCCGGAGCTTCGCCGGCGAAGCCCACTCACATAGAGCAGGCTCCTTTCGGGCCTTTCAAGGCCATCACCCTCTCGATGGTCGACGGGATGGAGAACGTGACCCTTCAACCGCATCTCGAGGACTTTTGCGTCGGGTAACGGATGTCACGAGTCCGTCACCCGAAATCCCCATTAAGGCAGCATGAGGCGGTTGTGCGCCGCCCTCCTGCGACCCGTGCGTCTGCGACAGATAGGCTGCGACGAAGGGTCCTCGTCTCTCGCCCGCTCCGCCGCCTCCTTCTGCGACATGACTTCTTCGCAGAAGGAAACCATCGCTCCCCAGGATGTGTCGCTATCTACCATGGCTTTCACCACAGTCGGTAGCGAGAGATCCGCCCCCACGACCGCGACCAGCTAAGCGCGGTGAGCTAACCATGCCGGACACTCCGCGAGGGTGTGCTGCGAAGTGTCCTCCGGGCTGCCACAGTGGTGGCACTCGGTGGAGGGTTCTCTCCCCACCACATTGCATAGGTACCTCCCGAAGCACCCGTGCCCGAGAGAACCTGTGCTAGACGGAACGTCATGGCTTCGTGCCTCCTCTGCACGCAGTCCTTTAAGAACGGGCGGATGGCCGTGATCGTAAGACGGCCAGCAGTCGGGTTCTCTCGAGGCCAAGACTTTGGCCTCGAGGTCCCATGGCGGAGTTCCCGCCTTTACGCAGGCCGCTTCGTAGGAGACGGTGCAGTACGCTCTGGCACACCTCGTTGCCATGATCCACTGCGCATGATCTTTTGCGGGCATTGAGGTCGCCTACTCATATAGGCGCGCCATACAGCGCCATAGACCGCACCACCCCCGCAAACAAGCGGCGACAGGTGGAGTCCGACTTTCCCAAGTTAGGGAGCAATCCGTTGAGAGCGCCAGCGGTGCTCACCAACCTGGGAGACAACCGACTAAAGTGCGCCTCGAAATTCCACCGGCTATAGAGGACGATGCCCAGGTACGGCATCGTCGATTCGACGCCGATGGTCACGCCACCGACCGTGAGGCATGATCCCGCCGGAGGCGCTCGTCGGGGTCCGTGGAAACACAGGGCCGCCTACTTGCTGAGCGCCACTTCCAACCTGAGCCGCCTAATGCGCGCCACCACCTGCGCCATACCAGCCGTGGCAAGAAGAGCCGCCGCCCTACACGATGGTGCATGCGCCGTGACGAGGGTGTCGACCGTGTAACACGTAAAGTCAACCCCCCGCAGGTTTGCGCTCCGCAACACCCACTCGTACCTGATGTTCCACATGAGCGGGCCCTAGGACCGAACCCTGTGGAACACCGCACGACTGGTCTCCTGCGTAACTGCGCTGTGTTATGTTAAGCTTTAAAAGAAAATTATAACCTTTATGTAGAAGAGCTTTAAATGTATTTTTTTATATATAATTATACACCGATTATAAGTATATCATTAGGTTATGTAATATACATTTATTTGTCTGCTTTAATTTTTATAGTTTACAAAATAATAATTAATTTTTGTTTTAGGTATGGTCGGTCCACCTTATTATTAAAGCAGTATTTTAAAAGATAAATAAAATAATGTTTGTGAATTGATTCATTACAAAATACTTAATCGAATGCCATTGTGGCGCAGTGATTTATATGCTTTCTTTGTAACGCGAGGGTTCCGGATTCGATCCCCGGGCCATAAGAGTTGGTAGGGTTTTTCAAAACCCGCCTGGCTAGCTACCATTGCCAATGTTAATCTGCCGCTATAACAGCTTCGCTGTGTTCCGGCAGTAATACATGTGAGAGCTAGAAGCATTCTGAGCCAACAAATTTCACCATCTACGGCCTCATTGTCACTTAACATCAGGTGAAATCGAAGCCAAGTGTTAGCCCGCAACCAATAAAAAAATAATAATTCTAGGTTTTCAAGTTTTTACATTTGTTATATGTTTCTTCTTTCTTTGAAACGGCACGTAATAATAAAATAAAAAATATATATTTTATAACACTGCTACAATATGTTTTTAATGTGTTTCAAAGGCGTGTTTGTTTTTATTGCTAATCAAAATCTAAAAAATGTAAAGAACAAATTTACTCTGGGAATATAAATGGTAAATGATCTAAATTCTTTGTGTCCAAATCCTATTTAAAATGTGCGTTTTACACTTAAACCTTTAGTAAATGTAGTAAGATTTTACACAAACTTTCTTATGAAACACTGTCTCAGATGGAACGCCAGGTTAAGTCGTTCAGGCATACAAATAAATCTCTTTTGTCCGAGCATACGATGTTTGTTGAAACTACTACTGCAATCGTTAGTATTAGGTAATAGCTAAATCTATGATAAAATACTGTTTTTTACTAATATTATATGTATGTTATTGAACATTGTCTATTAAAAAGTAGTGTTTTTTTTTGTATCTGTCTTTAGTCCTTAGTCTTAGTTATAATTAAAAGAAGTTTTTTTAGTAAAAAAATAATGCAATTGTGTATTTGAAATAGCAGGAAAATTGTTTTTAATGAAGTAAGATTATGCATTATCAGTTGTTGTATACAGTTGTGACCATTATGTCCTCTTGTAATTGTTTAATTTTTTAAAGCTTTTGAGGTAAAGTTCTGAGTCTTAACCCTCGTAAAAATAGATTTGTTAACACTCAAGTGAACATGTTCGTGATTCATATTTCCGGTCTGCATAAACCAAGATTTAGCGAAAGCTAAGGGTCTTCAGTCGTAAATTTTTATCTCGAAGAAGCAGCTGCGTCATTTGCTATAAAATTTTGTCATACTTATTTGATATCTTATTTGACTACTCGGTTCACGTTTGGAGTGATTATTGTAGGAATTAACATTAATCCAACAAACAAAAAAATAGATAACTAAAAAAGATGAACTGCATATCGCGAATAGTAACAAATACTTATGTATAACAAAAACCAGCAATTAAATATATCGCTAACGGATCGCTTCATCATTCCTTCGTAACAATTCTCTTTATAAGCTAATTGAAACATGAGAACAGAGCTTCATAGAGTTTCATAAAGTTGCGCGCCACCGCCTCAAGAAATTAATCAAAAAGTAAACCTTAATTGTCTAAAACTTTTGTTATTATATTAGTTGATACGTGATATCAAACTGAAGGTAACTGGTATTGTTTCGGATGGTTTAAAAATGTAGCAGTTTTTATTAAAAAAAACTTAATAATTTTATGCTCTATCTAACAAGCACGCAGCTTTGTTGTTGAAATTTTATGGTCAATATAAAAAAATAATCATTTCAAAATACGTTCGATTAACTCAATCCCATGTAAGTAGTCCAGTTTTAAGTTGGAGGGAGAACTATTCTATTGTGTTATATTTTTGATAATATTAGTTAAATAAATCTCCTTTTTAGTGTATGAGAGGCAAGCATTTCTAAGACATCAGTCAAACTTTCTTTAAATTTATATTTTTTATGTACCACAAAATATATATGAAAAATAAATTCTTATTAAAAAGTTTTACAGAATTTAAACAATAAACATATTATTAATAAATATATTTTCTCCCTTAACATTTAATCCACTAAAGTTTACAAATAGTTGAACAGTTGTGTTAATTATTGAAATAAGATTTAATATCCAATGGTTTCATTCTGTACAGTTGTACAAAAACAATTAAATATGTCAAAATATATTCTTCAACTACTTCCTGTTACTAGGAGGAAGATAGCGAGATATCGTCGTAAAAGAACGTAACGGTTGCTGTGAATAGACAATAAGGGTTTTATTAAAATTCCTTACCCTTGTTGTGCCATTCTCTGAGCTACTTTACGTCTTTTGTTCTGTTGTAGTGCAACCTTATTTCTTACAATCAGTTTTGAATGGTAATTCCTGAAATTGTAAATTATAAGTAAAATATAAGATGTTTCAATCATGTTTAAAAGGTATATTACTATATTTTTTCTGTGAAGAGAGAAGGTCATGGTACAGACGTGTGAAACGTTGTAAAAGCTTCACCAGTGTATACGAATCACCTTATTATCGTAAAAAAATCTATACAGCTTTTATTCTATCTATACAGTTTCTATTGTTTTCATAGTTATTATTTCCCATTGAATTAAAGGAATTACCTATTACTCAATACATTTTGCTAGAGGATCTGCTTACTAATGTTAATTTGAAATCATTATAGTTTCCTTGAGAATGACGAAAAAGAATAATAAATAATACGACACAGGTTCTCTTATAGTACTTATTAATTGTACATACAAGTATTGATTAATAATGAATAAAGATTTTTACTCGTACTCTGTCTTCGTTGCTGTAGATTCATAGTTAGGTAGCATAAAAATATAGCTATTGTGTTTCGGTTTGCGGGGTAGGGGAACTAGTAAAATGAATTAAGAAGACCTAACATTTATGTCTTGAGGTTCGGAATTTTCGCTGTGTGAAACTGTTTAATAGTACCTTATTATTGTGACCGAAGATAACACTTATCAGATAAACATCTTATTCATCTTGTAATACGAAGTACGCAAAAAACTATTAGCAATCAAACATTGACGTGTTGATTATAATATATGTATATAAAACCATTTTTTTTTGTCGTTATAGTGTAAAAAGTTTAAGTATAAAAATGAAACTGCTAGCGGAACATTTCCGCTAACTTGAAGAGGGTTGGCATTGACGTGAAGGGACAAAGTTTGCCCTTTTTGAATTATTGATCCCTTGGAAAAATTCTTACGTAGTTAGCGAAATCTTTACCCAAATAGACTTTTGTCTGAATAAACGTAGAAGCTATCACGTTAAAAGTAAATGATTGTACATTGGACTAATTATTTTATTTATATCATATGTCCAAAAATACTTAAGTATGGTTAGAACTAGTATTAAGGGAAAAATAACTATATCACGATTCAACTTATACACGGAATTTGTTTATTTTTGACAATTTGGTTCATATGATTTATATTTTAACATATTTAATCAAAATTTTATGCTGTAAATGCGATTCATTGAAGAGTAAAATAAAGAGTATAATTATCTGTTTAAAAGGGGATTTAGCCGCTTTATGTAGTTCGATTGGTTTTCACTTCGACATTGACTGACATGAACACGGAGTGCGAAACGAGATTCACTGGAGACGATATCTCAACGTCACGCGATTCGCTCCACGGCGTATTGAACAGGACAGATGCTATTCGAATTTAAATTACGTGAACTCATCACAAAACAAGTTTTACTTGTTTATTTATATAGGTAGTTAATTTTTAAATCCTTTTATTTCGCAATTATATAAAAAAAATGTCATCATTAACATCAATATTATATTTTAAAAATTAATGGCATCTTGAACGATATGGTGAATGTCATATTTTATTTTTACTTATGATATAATAAATATGAGGCGTAAAAAAATAATCAGAATATACAAAACGGGGCTTAATTCGCCGTTATGGTGACAGGGGGGGTACACCTTAGTTCAACATAAACTTTTTCAATGTCATACCATTGCTAGTGTAGTTGCAACAGTGAAAAGAATAAATTTCTCTATTCACTTAGTAAAGTATTTTAACGTATTATAGGAGCTTTAAATATGTTAAATGAAAAGTTTTCCCGTGTAGTTATTTTATGGTAATCATTCGTTAGGAAATATAAATAACGACAACTTCTTAACAAACTATCGTAATTTAATATTGATGAAGTTCATTGGACACTTCACATCATAACTTTATCGTTATTTCGAAACATATCTGTTGCCGGAAAAAGGAAATAAAGGAAGTAAGAGGCCAAAAGCAGTTTTAAAAATATTTAACAGAACTGGTAATGTTTAGAAACTCATATTCGTATATACACTTTGTGCAAGGTGATCACTGTAATCCTGTTTTCTTTACACCCCATTCTATGTTGTGACTTGATAATGAACAGGAAAAAATATGTGAAATGGTGCAAATTTGAAATAAAAACGTGTTCCAAATTCAAAATAATTAAAAAGTTGTAAAAAGAAATGTTTTTATGTAACATTATTTATGGCCAGCCTAGTTATTAATATTCAATCAAATCCCGTGACGCGATTCACGTTAGAGATTATACCAAAGTAATTTAACCCTTTGAGTACATTTGATGAGTGAGACTCGTCATCTGTTTACTTGGGCGAAGTAACGGTGGACGAGTCTCACTCGTCATCTGAATTTGAGTAGTAGGCGTTGATTTTTGCACCACCCCACCTAGTTAGCGTTGATCGCAAACAATTGCCTAACCTTTGTTTTCGATATCTTACAGTTGCATATAATTATTATTTTATCCCTGTTTTTTTTTCGCTTGGCAATGCGAACAATGCCACATACCTTTGCATTTACCGACATGTATTGAAAAATACCACACGGTACAAAATTATTAGACTAAGTTCGTTATTGTTCTTTATAAATATTTCTATTTTGTTTCAATTTTATATTTATTTACATTTTGTAATTGAAATGTTCTTTCAAAAATACATTTATGTCACCAATTTAAGTATATTCCAAATAAAATGTATTACTCCTACATATTAATCCAGATCGCAACAAATTAAATCCGTTATATATGCATAAAAGTCTCCAAACAATTCAGTACTCAAACGGTTAATACGTCTTTGTCGCTGATTGTTAAATTAAGTTGTTTTTCCAGATTATACTTTGGCTTCTTGTCTATAATCATTATCATTCTTTATATATTGTAAGCAATTATTTTTTTTAAGATTTTGATAGTTTTTATATCAGTGGTCATTTGTGATAAATGTAAGATATATATTTACTGAAATGGGAAAAAGCTTACAATTTCGTTGTTCCTTTACTCGTATCTATCACGGAACAAAATAATTTTTTGTTTAATTCTTTATTTCTGCCTAATATTTAAGGAAAGAAAAACCTTTCAGTTGTGTTAATTTTTTTTTGTGTCTCTTTATCATATAAATAAGACCTCTGAAAAAAATAGGGCTACTGTTATAGCTATTGAATAAATAATAAGGGTTTTATTAAAAATTTCGACCTACATTTTGTTACTGGATGGTCCGTTTTGGATATGTTCTTTGTTCTGTTAGAATAAAAACATTTTGTAATACCGTGTATCTTCTGAAATGCTATTCTTCTTTAACAAAAAATATATATACAGTAACGTAAAGCTACTAAATAAAAGATGTATTATTCTTCCTAACATTTACCTTTTTATATATCCTGCATCGCTATATGCTTATATTTAAACAGGGAGAGAAGAGTTATTAGCAACACATTACCATTTAATTTACTTTCCTACATGATGCAGGGTATATTACTTACTTTTAATTACAATTTACCTTCTGATGTACGTTTGTTTTTGCGTAAAGTTAAGAAATAATGTAATATAAACCGGAAGATAATAGTAAATGGTTATTACCATATTTTTGAAGAAGTGCATATATAAAAAATGTAAAGTGAATATTTTCTATGATGACTGCTTTTCTTATTCTTACATTCACATGGAAGTAAACGTAACATAAATTTAAAGAAAGGGCAACAAATCAGCTAAACTGAGTAGGGCAAAATCTACAAACAAAACTTGATACTTTTGGGGCAGGTTAAATGTTAAGTGGTTTTTTGTAAAAGTAAACATATCACTTATGATTTTGCTAATGTATTGCACAGAATTATAACCTTTATTGTCTAGCAGTACTGCGTTTTTGTAAGGGTTATTGGCTAACGCTTAACTTCTATTTTACTTGATGCTAAGAGACAATGAGGCTTTTAGACGGTGAAACGTATCGAACCCAGCAATGTCGTTATGGCGATACAGACATTGAGGGTGGCAGCTAGTCAGGCGGTTTCGATAAACCCATTCACAATCCAGAATACTTACGTGGCCCAAGAATCGAACCCGGGACCTCCGCCTTGCAAAGGACAAAGGAAACGGTAAACCACTGCGTTACGGAGACAGTAAAATTTCGCATTTATGGCAGCTTATTATTTTTTTCTCTTATATTTAGGTAGCCTACTTCATAACTAAACAGGCTAGTTACATCCTCCCATCATAGCTTAATTAATTAACTATGACCACGCCCACGCCGTAACTTTGTGGCCGCCTTCGACACTGGAATGTACAAATGAGAGTTTTGTTGCGTTTAACTATAATTCAATTATTTACTTTTTGATATTTAACGGACAAATTTTTCATTTTTGTCTATCTATTATTTTACAGATACAATAAAGAAAATTATAAACGATTTGTAATGTAATCTTCAAGCAAAGTTTAAACCGTACTTGAAGCTTTTATCCGATGTCTAACTAGGTAGTTTAGGTAAGCTTTTTGATAGATTTCTTTGTAACCATTATTTCTTCAAATAATTCAATTTGTGCAAATAACTGTAAATTTTGTTCCTCGAAAATAACACAAATAATTACATCAATATTATAACAAAAAAATTAGAAGAAATTGCACTAATATGTATTTTAAGTTAAAATTATTTCATAGGCTACGGAACTGAATATACTGCGTAAAATAAGAGCGATCTGTCCCCAGTGAGCGACTTACATGGTGACGACTAGTAATTAAACTGTAAATTACCTTTAAGTATAGACCCGACTGGCAGGTCATGTCGGTAGATCCTCCGTAGAATACTAATGAGCCAACTCATATATTTTTGTAACTAAGCACGTTACAACAGTTAATAAAAATATTTTTATTTTGTTGTCAAAATTATTCATTAATTTTAGATTAACAAGAACTGAAATTATTTTCAGAACATTCAAACCTATTTGAATATATTATTGGACAGGGATTTATTTAGAGTAAGGGAATTATCTCGCCTCATTGTCTTATCTTTAAGCTATTTAAAAAAAACACACATCTTTAAAAGTAACTTTTTTATATTGAACTTCTATATTTTCGTTCTGTGAATAAACTCTGGTGTGTATGTATTATTATTAAATATATTGGCTGCGGGTACAACAACGTATTACGTCTTCCGTCACTGGAAACAAATGAGTCTTGAATTGAGAGGTTTCATTACGATAATTTGCTGGCCCTAATTAAATATTAGCTTAGTTTTTAAGAGTTAGATACTTCGGACGAGAAAAGTACGCTCTTAACCGTACGCAACCCCACCAAATTACATTCATTGTTGCATCATATTATCCTTTCCCAAAGGTTGACATGAATGATTTATTTTGTCCTTTTTGGTTCTAAAGCTTACTTGTTAATATATAAAAGAATATTGGGTACGGCAGGGAGACCTCTTCAATACAGATGTTTGAAGGCGTCTTGCACACCAGCAGTCTATTGTAGCTATGGAAGTAGTTTCGAAGATATGTTTTCTAGTATTCATAGGTACTTTAGGTAAAAATGTTTAGTAGTACGATTTTATATCATAACTGTCAAACAAAGTTTCAGGTCTGTTATATGTGTCAAATTGATTGAAATGACTATATTTAGTATTTCATGCAGCATTGTAAATATTGTTAATACACATAGACACGTACATTTATCTCGTACAGACAAAAGGTTAAATATCGCTCAACGGCAGTCTATTATTCAAGGAACAATATAAATGTAAATTGTCGATTAACTTCGTTGTTTGTCTTTCTATTTTTGGAGACTTCGCACTGTTAATTTGTCTACACCCGCACAGTATTACAAACACGGTGCGACTGAACAATCGAACTTGGTTTATTTTTTTATTTTTTTTTACTTTATAACGTATTTGTTTCGTAATAATTTTTAATATTATTAGTTACTAGCTTTCTTATGAAACCTAATACTTTTAAAATATTTACAAACTGTGTTCTAAGTGTTCGAAAGAATATACGTTTTATTTTCTTTTTGTGAAAAAACAAAAATTCGAAAAATATCTTTAAATTATACAATGTTATGATTGTACCAATATCGGAGTAATTATACAATAATATTTATATACTTATAAATATATTGCACAGGTTTAAATACAATAACAATAATTTTTATTACATTTACATATCTAACGTACGTAAATTTCACGATGCCCCCGTCAGACGGTATTAGTAGTTATGATAAGCTTCAGCACCCATATATCATATGCTTAGAAAGCTAGTAATCTACCTATCAGTGCTTAGTACAACTTTTAAATAATTGTATTATATAATAATTATATTTTAAATGATTACATTTTAAATTATTATATTATGCCTTAATGAGCACAATGTTAATTTACTGATAAAATTGTCAATTTTAACAATATATATGTATGTGCAGGTACATTTGTTATCATTACTTGAGTTTGAGTATTAAATTTTATTCAGAGTATAATTTGAATTATATTTTAATTATAGTTAAATCTAGACGTTTTATCTAGAAAATGGATTTTTCATATTTGGAATATTCCATAGATTTTAGATACTGAAAGCACTCATTTAAAAGTTTTTAAGTTCATATTATCGCATAAAGATGTTTTAATTTATCTTGTTGGATGTAAGACACGAGTGGGGAATTTAATTTTCTGCTTCAATGTTTCAGCTATTTGTTTGGCTGCGGTCGGTGCATGTCTTTTCGTTTTATTTTCGCCATATTTTATTTTTGTTATGTCCGCTTCCGTAAGCTTGATGCATATTATAAAGTTATAAACTATTAATGCTACAGTATAAAAGTACACCACAGGAAAGTATTGTACCTTTACTTTTTAATAAAAATAGAGGCTAAAAATCATACAAGAACACTAATAAGAGATATTATTGCTAATAAAAAAAATATCATGCTAAATGTAGAAACATCGCTAATTATAGAAGTTAACGTTCATGAGTAAGTAAAATGCATTAAGATGTATTTTATTTTATTTTTAATTTTCACTATATATCGTTGTAATGAATAAAATTGTAATCAGTTTTACCTAATTTGATCGCAATAATTGGTAAGTTCTAACCATTCTTAAAAACTGACAGGATAACATCTGTGGGCTTCAAGTACTAGTATGTTCTAAAAATGTAATTTATTAGTTGTAATATAGATAAGAAAAAAAAAATTATTTAGTTGGTAATTCACTTGCAATACTTCGACTAGCTTGTAGACGAAGACAGACGTTGCTTTTGAATCACGGAATGTTTGGATTGGAGTGCGCAGTAGCTAAATTATGTACGATGTTAATTGCAGTGCTGCAAACATATACATTTCTGGCAATAGAAGTAATTTACATAATTAAAGGTACTAAAGGGTGTCTCGGTAAGAGTGCATTTTTTTATTTTAAAATAAAAACAAGTATTTTTTGACAGAGTTGTAATATTTTCATTGTATTATAAAGAAGACATGTTCCGATTAAGTATGGTATAAAATATCCGGCAAATGGCCCCCACGGCTCCGATGACAAGCCATTACTCTTTTCATGAAATTTTCCATGGCTTTTGTATAGACATGTGGCTGTATCTCACCGATGACGCGTTGGATTTCTGATTTGAGCTCAGGTATTGTTTCGGAGATTTCACTAAACCCCGTAGAAAAAAATCGCACGGCGTTAAATCGCACGATCTTGGTGGCCAGTTGACATCAGAATTTCGTGAGATTGTGTTCTAGAAATCGTTGCTGCAATAAGTCGATTGTTTCATGCGCGGTGTGGCAGGTTGCGCCGTCTTGCTAAAACCACATTTTGTCCAGATTCATACCGTCCAGTTGAGGCCACAAGAAGTCCGTTATCATATTCCTGTAACGAATGCCGTTCACAGTCACTACAATTTCGGCCTCATTTTCAAAAAAGTAAGGTCCAATCACGCCGCCTGACCAAAATCCGCACCAGATAGTCATTGTGGGTGCATTTGATTCTCATGGATTGCATCAAGATTTTCTGAGTTCCAATTCGACAATTTTGTTTACACACGAAGCCATTCATATGAAAATGGGCCTTCATCGGAGATAATGACTTTTTCGAAAAATTGGTATCGACTGCACTTTGCTCCATTTACCTATTGAACGAATTGCCAGCGCTTTCCGTGGTCTGCTGGTTTGGCTCTTTTTTTTTTGTTTGCGCGGGGAAAATGCATTGCTGCACCGTACCCCCCCCCCGTGGGAGGGGGAGGCGTGTGGGGCTACCGGCGCCCTAAGAAGGGCACTTTTCCTGGGTTTTGGCCCAGGGGCTACCCACTAAAAACCCACGGCGCTGCTCCGATCAGGCAGTACACACCGCGAGGGTGTGTTATGCCGTGTCGTCCACCGCACCGCACTGGTGACACCTGGTGGTCTCCTCTCTCCCGATCCAGTGCAGATAGTGACCGAAGCACCCGTGCCCGGTCAAGAGCTGCACCAGCCGGAAGGAGAGAAAGCCGTGCCTTCTCATCATCCAGTCTCGTAGAAGGGGTGCTAGCGCTTGAAGCGTTTCGTGCCCCGCCGACGAATCCATGAGGTCCTGCCATAGAGACAGCATTTCCTCCCGCAAGGAACGCCAGACGGTGTCCACCGCTCGTGCTGGTTTGGCTCCTAAGTTAACTGAATCTTGTACGCATGAAGGTGGAGGTCTTTAGTTACAATTCGCTGCGTCGTGAAATTTGAAGTTGTTGAGAACGATGACGAATTGATGTTTTCGGATTTTCGGCGACACTCTCGTTTACAGTAGCAATGTTTTCAAGAGACCGACCGGTACGTTGACGCAAAGGATTCTTATTATACATAATCAACTCAGTTTCTTCAAACTTTTTGACCACCCTTCGAATGGTTGACACATTAGGTGCACTTCCTCGGCTGAAAATTTTGCGAAGTTTGCGAGCGGTTTCAGCGTAACTTTCCCCATTTTTGTAATGAGTTTTCACAATTATAACGCGTTGTTTATTAGAAAAGTGCTCCATTTTTAATAATAGTGATAAACAGAGGTGATAGCTGTCAAATTTTATTTAAAAATTCCAATTTTAAAAAGTGCATCCTTACTGAGACACCCTTTACATTCTTACTTTATATAATACGATCCAAATTTAATTTGCATATCACACCCATATGGGAAAAAATTGTGTCAATCATTATCAGATGCCTTGTCTGTCTCCGTTGCGCAGTGGTTTACACTTTTACCTAGTAACACGAAGGTCTCGGGTCACAGAAGTAGTGAAGTTTGGATGGGTGTGGGGATTTTCGAACCCGCTTGACTAGCTATCACTCTCATTGTCAATTTGTCACCATAACAGGATTGTGTTCTGGCGGTTATATATGTGCTCTCATATGAGTACCAGATGTACTTTGGAGGAAACACGTTTTATCATCTACGACAATGTCATTTTTCATCAGGTAAAATGGAAATTAAATGTTAGCCTATAACCAATAAAAAAAATTTCAGGTTCTGCAGCAGAGGTTAAATATGTTGTGCTAAATATCGACTTGTAATACAAGGTGACTCAAAATAAAGGTCACATTTAAAAAATCGATAAAAAATTAAACAAGGAGTTTATTAAAAAAAATGTTTATTACATATTAAAATACGCCTTTGGGGAATTTATTACTTGAAAGTGATATCGTCCAAGTGTAAACCGTGGCTTTCACGACATTCATATAATTGTGCTCTAAAATTTTCTATGACGGCTCGACATGTAGTGTCCGTGATGGTTGCCATTTCGTGACGTATATTTCCTTTTAATTGTGCCAAGGAAGTCAGTTGGCATAAACTTTAGATTTGACGTAACCCCACAGGAAAAAGTCCATAGGGGTTAAATTGGAACTTCGTGAAGACCAATTTATGTCACCTCTCCTGGATATCAATTTGCCAAGAAAAATTTCACGAACTCGTGATATAGACCTGTTGGACGTGTGTGAAGTTCCTCCGTCCTTCTGAAACCATATTCTTTGGTTATAACCAGGAATGTTTTGCAGTTCAGGCACGAAGAAATTATCTAACATCTCCACATAACGGTCCGAGTTCACTGTAACTGTGCGTCCCCTTTCATCTTCAAAAAAGTCAGGGCTGATAATCACTCACATCGACTTTGCAGCCCATACGGTCACTTTAGGCGAATGTAGGGGTTTCTGATGTTTGTGTTGTGGATTAGTTGCACTCCAGTGTCGGCAATTTTGTTTATTTACATGTCCATTGAGATGGAAATTAGCTTCATCCGAAAAGAATATGTTGGTAAACATTGAAAAACGCTCAATCATCTGATTTACGAAGTCAAGCCTCTGCCCAGCATTCTGGGGCTTTAATTAAATTTTGTAGGGGTGCAGCTTAAAATCTTTGTGTAAAATGCGGAACAACGGTCTGTGCACGGTTAAAGCATCAGCACGCTTCCTAAACGAAAGGTCTGGGTTGTCACGATCAAATTGAGAAATACTCTCTATGTTTTCTACCGTTCTCGAAGACCTTAGACGTTCGGATTTTTATTTTTCCAGCGTTAAACCGTTCTCTTGAAACTTTTTGACCCATTTATCAATGAGTTTAGGGCTTGGCGGGTCATTTAAATGTCGAATATTGCAATATTTTCTACGCCCTACAGTTGCTGAATTACCGTTTTTGTAAAACTCGCGTACGCACAACGCACGATCCGCTCCCGAGAAACTCTATAGCGACTTAATTCCCAGAAGCTAGGCTACCGAACGACATACCCCACGCGCCCATCAGAATAGTTACGTTCACGCAATAACCAAAACAAATGTCATCTTTCTTTTGAGGCACCCAGTATTTTGCACAATACCACTATTGTCCATGCGCCTCATGAATGATTGTAAGATGTCACGTTTCATTAGCTCAACAAAGAAAAATACTACTGAAGTCTTTTTTTTTTGAAAATGAATGATTATTTATGTGTTATCACAAGACGTTATTTTTACTAGAGAAGAACACTAACTGTACTAATAAATAAAACATAGTAAAGGTGTATCTAAAAGTATCATTTGTATATACATGTAAATTATTTTGTTGTGTTGTTCAAAACCGTAACTATTTCTATATACCTATACCAATAATTAATAATGCAGTGTCCAAATATAGGTATATGTATAAATTTCTGGTTCAAATGATGCAAGTGATTGTTTGATGTTTATGACACTACTTTTTTTAAATAAGTAATAAAATAGATTAAAAAAAATTAAATAGTTTTTAAAAAGCTAACCTAGGGTCATAAACTGGTAAGAAACTTATTTTGATTATTGTCCCAAAATAATTTATTCAAAAAAGATTTTACGAAATCGCACCTCGCTTTCAAAACTGAAGCGTTGTTATACGTAAGACAGATTTGCATCAAACTGAGACATTCCTTTTTAAGATCTTTTAAAATCAAATTATTGCATAAAACATAACACACATTAATATTGACAAGATGAATAAACTTATTGAATAGAGTCAGTGCCTTGGGATAACTATGTTACTGAAGCTTTGAGATGGTCTACGTTATGTAGATTCGCCAAGTTTCGAATGAATCGATTATTACTCGGTCAGATTGCATAAATTTAATGTATCCTTCAAATTAAACTTTATTGCTCAATGTGTAGAACAATTGGGTGCCAGCTTGGAATTTATCAACCCGGGTATGTCAAATATGCGGCCCACTGATACTGCTTTTGGTTCACCAGTAACTAAATCCAGTATAGCTGTACTAGCATTTTTTAAATAACCATTATTAAATTCTAAAGAGTGAACACTTTATTCTCTCAAAACGAATTCAAGTAGATCTTTCTATAAATAAAAGACATCAGTGTAAATATTGTGATAAATGTCAAACTATGCTTTTAATAATCGTTTCATAACTACAATTTATAATTTTTTTACCCGACAGCGAGTTAACATTTTACCTATATTTCACTTGGTGTCAAGTGACAAGAAAGTCGTAAAATGTTCACTCATTCCCACTACTCTCACCATCATAAGTAATACTGCAGGAATACAGCAATGCTGTTATAGCAACAGATTGACGTTGTGTTATGCCAGACAGGCGGGTTCGAACGAACCCCACCACCATCCAGATTCTACTATTCATGTGGTCAGGGAATCGACCCGGGATCTTGGTATTATATTGCAAGTGGTAAATCACTGTATATAGAATCAGTGAAAATATATTTTCCCGCTTATTATATCTTACCAAAAATACATTATAGATTTTTTTTATCCCTAACTTCACTACTAATTGGTTTCCCATATAAACCTTTAATCTCTTTCAATGTTTTTTCTCTACAAAATAGCCTATGTCCGTCTCCAAGGTTCCATTTATATCTGTACCGTAATTTATCAAAATTAGATACAGTTCAAGTGTAAAAACATAACTGTCAGATACGCCTTTCACAATGTTGGTATGATTGATTATGTTATTATAGTTTCCTATAATTTATTTTGGCCTAAGTGGTGTTCCTTGGGAGACGCCAATGCCCAGCAATGGACTGTTTCTGGATGATGATGATAGTTTATTTCTAAACAAATATGTATTCATTAGAAATAAGTATTTCATACAGATATAATTGTTTTAAGAATAGATTTAATAATAATAAAGGATTGAGAGCTAATGTGAAATGTAAAACAGCTCCCCTTTTTACTCTAAACGAAGTAGTACTTGACATCCATCCCTACAGATGTTAAGTGAGGTTTCGAATTTTTGTTCGTTAGAAACCCGGGATAAGATACCTCTTAAGTAAATGTACCAGAAGTGCCTCCCTTTGTTCCTTTTTAACCTTGATTGACTGCAGTGTACTGAAAATTATATTTATTATGCTTTAAAATTTGTATTATTACTTAACCGATTTATAAAAAAAAAGTCAAAGAAATATGCATTCACATATTTATTCACTGGTCACTGATTTGAAGGACATATTTATCAGCCTGTGTCGGCCCACTGCTGGACATATAGGCCTTTCCTAATGCCTTCCACCATATGCGGTCCTCTGCTTCCCGCATCCAAACGCTTCCTGCCATCCTGACTAAATCGTCAGTCCATCTGGTGGGAGGGCGCCCTATGCTTCTTAGTCCTAGGCGCGGCCTCCACTGCAAGACTTTCCTCCCCTATCTGCCATCGGTGACTCGGCAGATATGGCCGGTCCATTGTCACTTCAACTTGCCCACTTTAAGAACTATATCGACCACTTTTGTTCTACGTCGAATTTCTTTGTTTCGGATCTTATCCTTTAGAGAAATACCGAGCATAGCTCCTTCCATCGCTCGCTGAGGGACCTTAAGTCAGTGCACCAACCCAGCGGTCAGAGTCCAAGCTTCCACTACGTAGGTGATCGCAGGTAGGACGCACTGGTTGAAGACTTTAATTTTCAGACATTGACGAATTCGCTAGGTGAGGATGTGCCGGAGTTTCTAAATACTGCCCAGCCCAATCGTATGCGTCTATCAATCTCTTTTTAGAAGTTACCACAGCCAAGTTGTAGGACCTGTCTGAGGTAGACATAGTCTTTAACCACTTCATTTACTGCATTCTCAATGATTACCGGGCGGAGGATAACAAGGTCGTTAGACATGACTTTGGTTTTGTTTAAGTTCATCCGCAGCCCCACGCATCGAGAGGTAGTTTTGAGATCGTCGAGCATTCCGTTGAGATCCTCCAGCTATTCAGTCATTATGAAAACATCATCTGCGAACCGAAGGTGTAAAATGTGTTCGCCATTGACGTTGATACCTCGCTCCTTCCACTCCAGAGTTTTAAACACGTCTTCCAGCGCAGATGTAAACAGTTTCGGGGGTATGACATGCCCCTGTCTCACCCCTCTCTGCAGCTGGATCGACACATTGCTGGCCATGGATGCGAATTATCATCGTCGCGGCGTCATTTAGGCATTCCAGCATATGGATATAGCTGTGGCCTTCTTGGCGTCTCTGTAAAGATTCCAGAACAGACCAGGTCTCGATACAATCGAAGGCTTTTTAATCATCAAGCCTACGGGAAAGACGGTTCGTGATAACCCTTGAAAATACCTTATAAATATAGCTCAAGAATGTGATTGGTCTATAGCTGTTTAGCAAGATTTTGTCACCTTTCTTAAAGAACAGGACTTACACACTCCTGGTCCAGACCAATGGTGTTGTGTAGAACGGTATTATACAGGTGCTGTAGTACTTTCAGAACTAGAGTTCCTCCAGCTTTCAGCACTTCTGTTGTAATACCATCCTCACCAGGAGCTCTACCATTTTTCAGTTGTTCAAGAGCTATCCTAATCTCTCCTTGGATGATGTGGGGGATATCCTCCGTGTAGTTTCGGGTTAATAAAGCTCGGTTATCACTCGTGCGATCAGTAGGTGAGGCTGGAACGCATAAGCAGCGTAAAGTTTGCTATAAAAGCTCTCCACTTCAGCATAGATCTCTGACCTCGAAGATACAATGCAACCATCCTCCCGCCGGAGTCTTGGCAGACGAGGTGTTCCAAAAGGTTGGGTAAAGACTTTTAAGCCTTTTTTGCGTTCTATCGCAGCTTCAAAGCATTTTGCATTAAAGTTGCGATAATCCCGTCTTATCAACCGCCTATTTTTTTTATTTAAAGCTGCGTATTCTGTCGGAACTCTTGCCGGCGACGATACCTCACGTCCTCTTCTCATGAGGGTCAGGGTCTCAGCGGTAAGCTTAGTTTCAGAAACTTTGCGTCCCAAAATGTTTACTGCCTACCTCGCGTAGTGTTGTCGTTGGGCGCTCCAATGTCTTGTCCGAGTCCGCAGTAATTTCCAGCAAATTGAATCGGTTTTGAAGTTCCAATTGAAACTTATTCGAAACACGCATGTTTTGGGGACAAGTTTGACGCAATGTTGGCCGCATCATACGAATCCTTTCGAGCTTGTTATTAATATTTAAATTGGTTCGTATTAGTTTGTGATCGCTGTCGGTACTGAACCTATTGACCACCGAGACATTCTTAAATATACACTTTTTATCCCCTGTGATTTCTTAACGCCAAACCATACCGTTCGATTATCGATTCATCTCCTTCTTGTACTCCTACTTTGGCATTGAAGTCTCCAAGACAAGCGTGAAAGTGGGTCTTGGTGGTGCAATGAATGGTCGCTGATATGTCTTCGTATATAACATTGACCTCTTCATCCGCGTGTGTTGTGGTTGGGGCATACACTTGAATAACCTTCAGAGTATATGTGTTCGCCAGTTTGAGTATGAGGTATGCCACTCTCGACGAAACACTGGATATCTCCATAATGTTATTGATGAGCGCTTTATGGACGAGAAACCTGGCACCTCATTGGGAGAGCTGGTCTCCTTCCGGGTAGAAGACGAGGTGTCCTGATTCAAGAATTACGGTATTCTGTCCCTGTCCTCGGATTTCCGATAACCCCGGAATCTGCCATTTAATACACTTCAATTCTACTTCCAACTCTCCTATATCCTCATCACGCCTCAGTGTCCGTGTGCTAATCGTGCCAATGGTCAGTTTATGATGGTGGGCTGCCGAGCTTCTATACTTGTTAAAAACAAAACATAAATGTATGAAGAATCATTATATAATATTTTTTCTTTTAGTAGTAATGTCCAGGCTTTGTACCATCTATAATTTAAGATTTTTTTTTCTAAATTATTGTTTAAATAGAGTATGCCAGGCTTTTTAGCTTATATGTCGGTACCGCCATTGGGTATATCATGGCATCCTTCGCATAAATTTTACAGAAATATTTTTTTTCATAAACACCCCGACGAAAAACTGAATATTTATGAAATTCAATTCTATAAACACCACTAGATCGCGAGTAATACTTTAATTTTGCTATTGATGCAAAAAAGTCACGTCTCATAAAAATATAAAAAGAATTCTAGCAACATGTAGATTGTTTTTTTTTTATTAAATGTGTAAATTCAGTATTGTTTCAATGTTAATTAAAAATCTCTCTGATTGTGTTGGTGAAAATTGAAATATTTTTAACTAGCATAGTATACGCGGAAGTCATTAGTAGACTATGAAGGTATTGAATATTCGATTTTAAAAAATATAACACTACGGCTTTCATTAAAGCATGGCACGGCTTAATTTCATATACTGAATACAATCTACTTTTAATTAAAAGAAGTCTTGCAGTAATTAAAAATACGACTCCGTAAGGGTACCCGATAAGCTTAATTTATTGGTTAATGATGATCAATGGTTTATCTTATATTTACTTTATTATTAGTTTTTTTCAATTACTTTTTATACGTTTAGGGAAATTGTAGATTATCTATGTGGTGCAGTGGTTTTCAGTTTGCTTTATAACGTGAAGATTCCCATCCGATTCCCGAGTTAGTGGAGTCTAGATGGCGGTGATGTTTTTCGAACAGGACTAGCTAGCTACTATCCTCATTGTTAAAGTGTGTTTTGGGCGAACAGTTTCATTATCAGCGGCCTCTATGTCACTTAAGATTGGGTGAAATCGAAGTCAAGTATTAGGCTATCACCGATAAAAAATAAAAAAATGTGAAATCATATTACGTAAGCGATTTTTAGATATTTTTTTAGAATGAAAAGACTACACGAGTTCACTTAGTTCTAGTTCACAGTGCCCTCTACGCTCTGAGACACGAGATGTTTAGTCTCGTTACCAGAATAATTTCTCTACTTACCGCGACCTTCAATCCGAAACACAGTAATATTTTCACCGCAGTGTTTTAGTTAGTACGAAAAGTCGGTTCGACTATGTAAACATACGACCTATGTTTACAGGTATAAAAATCTACCATTCTAACTTAACTCTAAGTTAGAAGAGAATTATTTGAACGACATTGGTGACTTGTGAATACATGACAACGAATTTGAAAATTCCTGGAAATAATTCTCAATATCCATGAAAGAACAATTTTAAATACTCTCGCTGTTTACGATCCTTCAACGAAAATTTAATTTTCTGGTCAAATGGAGCGGTATTTCGAAAACCGCTATGCTACACTTTTGTACCAGTATGATTTATTATTGGCTTTTACTTTGTCGAAAGATAGCGTAGCATTAACTCCTAATTGTTTCTACAAAAATTATGCGAGGAGCGCATAATTCTGCCTCAAATCTAATTAATTATCCTGCTGTACTAGTAATATTTAGATACGTTATGTATCTATCAGTAAATTACAATTAAAAGAGAATCTCTGAATGTCAATGATTTATAATATTTTCTATATTTCCAGTTAATTGCTTAATTTCAAATCAAATAATAAGTAAAGCGCTGCTTTTTTCCCTTTTCTTTTTTCAAAATCTTTTATACCGTTATTTCATTATATTGCGTACGGCGCTCTGCGCGCTCAAAACGCACTTGAAGCCGGCCACATTTTGGAATTTTGAATTTAGGAGCAGCCATTTTGCGAAACAATAGAAAATTTATAGATACATTTATATTTTGTATTTATATCTTATATTATTATAATATACAATCATAATGTAATATTAATTCTGTTAATAATACTGTTTTTGATTTTGTCTTGCGTCATTACAACAGACACTAGAAAAATGATCAATGCCTATAATAATTAGTCTAAATGGTACTGACGACTTATAACATTTATTAGATGATACCGGCCAGACCTTTTATCATTAAGGAAATGTTTATAATTCATCAATGAAATTTCATCGTAGTCATGTATGGATTTGAATGGATGGATAATTAATATAACGGAAATTACAGGTTCTTCCCGTTCCACATAGTTGTTTGTGAAAAAAGGAGGAACAAAAATCTAAGAAATTAAGAGCCGTGAAGTAATCGTCTTTCAGTCAATCGGTGTCCTCTTCTAAATATTGAACTCTCTAAAAGATTTCCACCTTGAGCAGTCCGTTCTCACCTGCATCCAACGATTTCATGCGATTTGGTATGATGTACACGAGTGTGAATTACGTACCTATATAATTTCTTGTAAATATTATTTTAAGTTGTAATTTTTAACGTGATAAATACTTGGAAAAACATTTTTATACATATCAAAATGCTACAATATTGTCTGCTAGTACATTATATTAATAATTCATTACAATTAGCACAATTCATTTTCATAAATGTGATTAATACTCGTTTCGGAAAATCAATTTTCTACATCGTTTCATAGCAGCATCCAATAGTTGCTGGTTCACTGCATACTGATATCTATGAATATTTTACTATAACCTATACAAATTATTGTTTACCTAATAATGAGACTGTTTTGTTTACGTTTGTATTAGTCGTCTCATTTTATAGTTCTTTTAATATATGTGTTTTTCGCTGTTGAACAATAGTAGGAACTGCTATAGCAAGAGGTACTAAAACGCTTGCGTGTTAATAATTTAAAAATAAATATTTATTTTTCGAAGGGGCAGATTAAGACAAAATGTCTGAAAAAAAAAACAAAGTTTATTTTCTTTTCAGCAATGACATTTATTTAATATCACAAATGTATCAATTAAGATCACGATCTTAGTTTATTTTTACCAATATTGTACGCCTTTTTTATTACACTTTATTATACCTTGTAGCAATGTTATTTATTTATTTCAAGCACTTTTCGTTAGTTGATGCTTTAAGTTTATATAATAGTTTACAGAATACATATTTAAAAGATATGTTTTAAAAGTTTCATTTTCAAATATCAGGGTTTAATAATTATTTTTGTTGTTCGAGAAGAGGCGTCGAGAATCCAATTATCTGGTCAAAAGGATCATTATTTCAACAAGTGCGGTTTCAATGCAGCCACAGAATTTTGATATTCTCATTTCAATTTAATTAGTAGTCTCTTTTATTATGCCAATTTTTAATGACTGTTGTTGTTTTGTTCATTAATAATAATTGCAACTGTATATCTCTATATAACTTTTTAATAATTTCGATTATATATAAAAAAATGTATATATTTAGTTTTTATTTATCTGTATAATAATATAGAGACTATTCATTCTAGATAATATTCCACCCCATTTGTGAGCTGTTTTTTATAGAATACACGAGGGAGGGCTAATCTACGGAAAACACCGATATCACTCAGTACTTTGCCTAAATACGTACCACCAAGGGCTTTGTTCTCTCGCTGGAACATGTTTTAATGATTCTATATTCCTGATGCTTCCGCTGTGTATAGACAAATACAAGTATACTCCGTTTTTGACGTCCTTATCTCAACTGCAAGTTATCTACCCAATTACAATAGTCTAGAACTATAAAATTTTGCTGATGATCTCTGTGGCAAAATTTATTAATGTCACTACTTAATCTATATACTTGTGAATTCAGCCCACCACGCTATTCACGGAGTCTTAATAGAATGTTTTGTTTGATTGGAATTTTACTTATTACTTTACGGTTTTCACTAATCAGAAAGAATTGTTTCCATTTTAGAAAATTTTCAGAAAAGTGTATTTCTTAAAACGATATTGTTATTAAGTTACATGTTTTTAATAAGGATGTTACTACTTAAAGAAAGTTGAACTATTGCCAGACCATAAACAATGTCGTAACAAGATTAGTGGTTTCTGGAATTCCTGTTACGAACTTGATGCATAAACTTTATGGAAATTAATTTGAGACCTTATTCCTCATGCTGTATAAATATTAAAAAAAAAATTGTGTGAAAGATCGATCACTGTTTAGTTTAGAACCTTACTAGCATTACTAATGTTTTAAAAATTAAATATACAAAGCTCTGTATCATAACCAATTGCCTTATAAATTAATTTACTCCCGTACTCACACTTCTTTTTTTTTTTTGTTTGCGCGGGGAAAATGCATTGCTGCATCGTACCCCCCCCCCGTGGGAGGGGGAGGCGTGTGTGGGGCTACCGGCGCCCTAAGAAGGGCACTTTTCCTGGGTTTTGGCCCAGGGGCTACCCACTAAAAACCCCGCGGCGGTAAACCGCTATTCCTCTTCACTACCTCCTCCGCCGTCCCAAACCCAGTCCTAATCGCCCGACGAATCGGACGACGAAAACGGAGTGAGAGTAGCGTCAGATGAGCCGGGCAGAGTCATGGGAAGCCTTGCGGATACGACCACGACCCTGCCAGAGGATGCCCGCGT
>DWQX01001369.1:0-28627 GCA_018245475.1 Pharmacophagus antenor | reverse complement strand
CACAGAAGCTCTATCGGATTGAGATCCGGACTCTGAGGGGGCCTCTCCATGTTTTTCAAAACTCCTTCCGTCTCTTTGTGCTCTAAATATCCCCTGCATAGTTTAGAACTATGTTTTGGGTCATTATCTTGTTGGAAAATGAGTCCATCTCCAATCAAACGTGGCCCGGAAGGAACAGCGTTTCGCTCCAGTATCTCTTTGTACTGCTCCTTTTTCATTATTCCTTCAATTTTAACCTAATCTCCGGTCCCATAGCCAGAGAAACATTCTTTTTATTTCAAACTTCATTTCTTCTACATACGTCCATCTGTCTTCTTCTTTTGTTATCCATTGTGAGTCCATGTTATGTTGTACTTCTACCTCCTAAATATTAGACCAATAATCTTTTAGTTCCTCTGACGTTGGTGACTCTCTGCTAACGTGATTTTCACTTTTTTTAATATTTTTGTAAAAGAATTATTCATTACCTACATAGTGTTTATTATCGTGTTGACGTTGTCGTGCTTTTTTATATCTTAATAGACGATGTGCTTTTAGGGCTAGTTTTTGTATCAGTGTGTCGAGAAATTCTTCCGGCTTAGTGTTCTCTTTCATGTCTAGTAAGTAAGCTGTATCTATAGAATATTGTATCCACTGTATTCATAATTCTACTTGATCTGTTGCCTCTACAATACTGTGTTAGTCTTCCAATATCTGCTCTCAGTCTGTCTATGCTTTTTTCAAGTCTGACTTGCCAAGATGGTTTTGCATATTGATTAGTTTTTAAATGTGTGTCTTGTAATATTTTGCACCTGTTCTTCAGAAATAATTAAAGCTGAACAATATAAGTGTATGAATATCTGGTAATAGGAAATCTGGCGATATAAATCAATTTAGGATTTTTTCCCGAAATAAATTTATTAATTTTATAAGTTTGTTACTTTACTTTAGTATGGGCAGTTTTGGGCGCATTGTAGGAACCATCCCAGAGTATAACAAAATCGCAGTTTGCAATTAATTGTACGTGCTATTGTCTATACAGGGGATATTTATGGATTGTTCAATAGTTTCTAATTCATTTTCTACAAGTAAATTAGTATGTTGAGTTTGTGTATGCAGAGTTATATGAGATGTTTGCGTAAAGTTTTCTTGTAATGGTGTTAGGCTAGGATCGGGTGTAGTTTTTTGTATTTGAGAGTTTGTGAAAATGTATTCTATGCTTGGCATTATTGATAACATTTGTGTTCTATTTTGTTCTTCCTTAATTTCTAACTGCATATTGACTTCTTCTTTAATATTGTTTAATTGTTCTTCAGATAAACGCCTAATAGCTAATATCACCCGTTTTTGGTGGGCTATTCTTTGTTCTAATACTTCTATACCTGGATATTGTTGCAGAAATTTTTCATGCAAATATTTTCTCCAGCAGGTTTTGTTTGTTTCTAAATTAGTCAAAAGGTAATAAGTACGTTTTATAAATTTATTAATATCTGGTGGCCATGTCATACGTACTCTTGCTTTCCCTGCCTTAGTGGACGCGGGTCAAAAGGAATTATCCCCCCGCGCAACATCTATGGCAGGGTTAGAGATTAACAGATGACAAGGATCTCTATCCACAGAGACAGAAGGCGTGTATGAAATTGTGCTTGGGCTATGTATGTACTTCAAATATGTCAGATGTGGAGGCTGTAAGTGATGTGCTTCTTTACCTGTTTCAAGTCCGTATGGTGCTTCTCCTGACCGGAGGTTGATCTATGGTATTAGGTAAGCTCTGTAGTTGATTAACGGTAGGGTTTTTAGAATTATCTTTATTTTCTACAACAGTTGGAAACTGGGTCGTTTTGATTTGTTTGTTTTTCTTCATTATTAACTTTTATTTCGTTCCGACGAGTAGCTAGGGATGGGAAGTCAACCACGGCAGAGCCCCGCGTGCTATGGCAAGGGTATTTGAAACTGGTGGTCCCCTGGTAACCAGACTTCGCATATTAACAACTATGCTCTCCCATAGCCACGCAGCCCTCTGTATATGCTGTTCCACCTTGGCTTGGATTTTTTCTTATTTTAATCTCGTACCCCTAACACATTTTGAGTCAGGGACCTTTTTTTACTATTCATCAATTTACATTCATTCATTTATCTCTCTTATTCTTCCCATCTTCCTCTTTCACTCGTTTATTCATTCTACTTTCCTATTTCATACTGTTTGTACTTTTCATTCTTCTTATCACATTAATTTAAAACATATTCCTTACATTCCATCATCTCAGTTTTGTATTTCTTCATTCATTCATCATCTTACATTCTTATACATTCATCTTTCAATGTTTTATTTTTACCTATCACTCTCTTTGCTATTTTCTGACAATACTCGATAAGTTTAATACGTGTTTGCTTAGACATTATTAATTCACTTAGGTTGTTCTTTTCGATCCTTATTCCAAATTCTATCTCTAGGTTTGTTCTCATTTCTCCATAGATGGGACATTCTACGATCAAGTGGGCTACACTTTCCTCCTTCCCGGGATCGCAGTCGCAGGATGTGCTGTCTCTACACTTAAACCCTCCCAGATACTCTGCACCTTGGCTTGGATTAACCTTTGCATTGTTGGCCTTGAAAGTTTCGATAGTACTAGTTACCGCCCCCCTCGTGACCAGATGTTCGGCACGGACGTAAGGTAAGATTTTAGGTTTATTATTATTATGTTTAGCTTGCATATTTGCAGTTTCTCAGCCTAAAGCTGGTAAAATTCCCTTACGGGGATTACCCAAGTAAATGAGTGTCATCTTGCAAAAAATTTGCGAACTATCCTGCAAGTGTTCAGTATTGCCGCTTTTTGGAGTTGGATGTAGGTGTGTTCTGCTAGACCTGAAAGTTTAAGAGCACTGAAAAGTTGTTTGGGGACTATTCCTGTAGATGACATGATTATGGGCACTATGTATACTTTTTCTTGTTTCCATATTCTTATCATTTCATGTTTCCAATCGGTGTGTTTTTAAATTTTGTCAGATAGTTTTAGCTAAATTATGGGAATTTGGTTCCGAGATGTATATTAAATAGGTGATTTTTAGTGATTTATTTTGAAGTGTTATATTAGATCTATTATAATGTATTATCCGGACTGTAAGAATAGCACGATCATAATACATTTTGTAAGAGCTGGTTTCTAGAATGTGTTGGAGTGTATATTTATTATAGGGTGTGTGAGTGGTGTCTTTGGCAAGTTGGTACTTGAACGCAAGCTTTTGATGAATGATTTTAACTAACGGGTTGTGTCTATGGGTATAGTCTGTTTGTGCAAGTGCTGGCCAAGCACCTGTTATATGCTGTATTGTTTCAGGTTGCGTGTGACACTTTCGGCAATTGTTGTTAGTAACAGTGGTATCTTTGATTATATGTTTTCTGTAGTTTTTCGTGCTTATGTCTTTTAATGTACCTATGTATGTATAACTATGTCCTGTAATATTTTTGCTAATGATCTATGAATATAATTTAAGTTCTTAAAACAGTAATTGTGTATCCTATCGTTACCGGATGATTTCCAGTTATGCAACTTGCCTACCACTACTTAATATCTATTTCAGTAATGTCATCATAATTCTTTTATGCAATACCCTCCCACTTACTTCTTGTTTTATCCACCCCGCTTCACTATTATGTTGCACTTCAGTTTCCCAAATATCTGCCCAAAATCGTTCCAGTTCATCGATTGGAAACTTATCATCAGCAGTACTGGGTGACTTCTGGTTTACATTTTTGGAATTTAAATTGCGGTAAAATAACTTTTCGTTGTTAACAATTTGTTGTCATTTTTTCTTTCGAGTCCCTTCTTATACCTAGCAAGTCTGTGGGCTTTTAGTGCTAATATTTGTTTTAGGGTATCTAAATATTCTTCAGGTTTCCTATTATCTATTTCATATCGGGTATGTATTGTAGAATTTTTAAATATGTTTGCTACATGATCTACAATTTATTTGATCTGTTGTTATTTATAAATTGCGTTAATCTACCAATATCGATCCCAATCCATTTTATGTTTTTTCGAGTCTCTGCTGCTATTGAGGTTTATGATTGTTTTTCTCTCTTCGGGTTTGGACTGTGTTGGGGTTAATGTTATATTTTAGTGCAGTACAGTAAACGAGCCTATGAATATCTCTAAGCTGGAAATCGTCTGTTATCAGCGTGGGTAATATATTGGCGTTAAATAAGTTCACTAGCTTTGTTAGACTATATTTTAATTTTGGTAACTTGGGTCTTTGTGTTGGGTCTATCCCTGAGTATTATTGTCTATGGGCCTTTCATATGTAACTGTAGTAATTTTGGTGATCTTGATTACTTGATTGATTGTTCGTTTTTGTATTTGTTTGCTATCGCCGCGTGAACTACCGGCTTTTGATTTTATTTTTGCAACAGTATTACACTAGGCAGTATTAAGTGATACGTTGCCAAAGATACATTGGGGCTGCCTGAGCCTTCCGGCCCTGGGCGGGATTCCCTCTATAGAGGACCCGCCTGGGGCATTTGTCTACTTCGTAGTTGTATCGCATAGTCCTACATACTAATGCACCGTTCGTCACTGATGAGTGATTTAAGCTTTAAGCTGCCAGTGTCCGCCTCCCATGTAGCAAAAGATGGTCGTGCTGGACATGGTGTTAGATTTATGGGGGGCTTATTATTATTTTTATTAATTTAGGCTATCACTGAAAACAGTGAAAATACCAATAAATTTAACATGCTGAAATATTTTTCTTTTAATCGTCTTTTGTGAACCACAGATGTTGAATAGCGCAGCGTGGTGCTCAAAGAGCTTTTAGAAAGAATAAATATTTTCGGTAGTATTTTTTTTACGGCCAGCGGTCGGCTGGCGTTTTTATTTTACATCACGCTACGCCCGCGATAAATGCGCCGGGGTCGGGTTCAATGAACTGGCAGTGACGGTGGAGTGCCTCATTCCATTCACTTCTAACTGGCTGGGCTGGCGTAGTTCGAGAAATTTATTTATATTGGCGATTTTAAGCCGTACCCAACAGTTAGTTTTATCATTTAGTAACATACACAAATAAAATAACATTGTAAAATAACTTATTTGTAATTCTGACTATATATAATAATTATATAAAATAATACAGATTAAAAAGAATAAAAAAGACCTCAAAATCGTACAAAAATTATGACAGAAATTAACAGGTTCATATTTTTCGCTTCCTGTTTTCCCTCCTAAGGATTGAAATTTTTATAATTTATAAATGGAATTAACTTTAATATTCTTTCAAACTAAAACAGGGTTTTACAATTGAACTATTCAATAAAAAGTTATACATGGTCATGAATATTACCCTTTTTTCGCCAGCGTGAACCGCCGATGGTTCAGTCTAGTCTCACATCGGGCGGCGTAAACATCCGGTGGCTCACACTAATCTCTTATTAGTCGATAAGTATACAGACGATAAACCATACCAGTTTGTAGACGGTAAACATCTTATACTAGTAGCCAAGGATGTTGCAATTCGGCAACTTCGACGAAAATAAATAGACCAATTGATTATTATACAATTAGTTTACGTGTCACGTCATTTATACGAATTTATTTTTTATTACTTTTGTTGGTAGACAATACTCCGTAAACCTGTGGTAGAATAAGCTTGCCGCTCCACAATGAGTAGCATAAAAATTGGCGCCGGCGTGAATGTGTTAAAGAAAGAAAAAAGGAATGCGTTGCATACAGAACCTCAGGCTTTGTCATCGGTTAAAAATAATTCGTTAATGTTACATGTTACCTGAACGCTGAGGAAATATTGTATGGTAATTAAATTGCATAAAGCTACTTTATAGAGTGGATGGGTTGTTAGATAGACGGCTTACAAGGTACGTGACTTTGAAAGATGAGTTTTTAAATTAATATCCTTCGCACGGCTCAACGCCGCCAAGTTCCTACGACGACGGGATTTAATTCCGGACTGAATAGCATATTGTGACAATATACTCTAACTATGAAACTCTGTACCGACTTAAAAAGTATCTACATTAAATTATAGATTTTATTTTTTAATAAATTCATAACAGGATGATTAAATTATTACAGTAAATGTTCACTAAGTATATTAATGTACTGCTTACGGGAAATTTCGTTTATAGAACTATCATTACAGATCTGAACTGTAGGTATTACGTTTGACTTCTAATTAAAGTAATTAAGTGAAAGTGTTTCTATCTATATCTATGAGTACTCATCTAAAATTGATAATCTTTGAAATATTTTACTTTATTTCTCTCTTCTGTGAATGTTACCTTCCTAATTTTACGATGGCGTATTGATAAGTCTATGACTGAGAAGAGAAAACTAGTTCTTAAAGAAAAATTTTGCTCTATACACTTCGACCAACGATGTTCCAACTTTCTTAACCCATCCAAAAAATTGTTTGTGTCAAACCCTGAAAAATTGGTCTCTGTTTCGGCTTTCACTTCTTCATTGAATAAAAATCTTTGTCCGCCAAGCGATTTTTTCATGTTTGTAAACAAAAAAGTCACACGGAGCCAAATCCGGTGAATACGGAGGAGGCAATAGTTGGTATCGCCATTCCACAAGTTTTGATGTTGCGACACAAGTAGGCCGGAGTATTATCATGATGAAGTAAAACTTTTTTCTTTGCTAGATGCGGTCTTTTCTTCAGTAGCTCTGCATGGAATCTATCTAACAAAGCAGCATAGTAAACTCCAGTAATTATCTTGCCTTTCTCCAAAAAATCGATGTAAATACACCTTGGCTGTCCCAAAAGACAGTAGCCATCACTTTATCAGCCGAGAGAATAGTTTTTGCCTTCTTTGGGGCATGTTCACCGGTAGAAGTTTATTGCTTTGACTTTTGTTTCGTTTCAGGCGTATAATGGTGGACCCACGTTTCATCGACTGTCACTTACCGACGAAAAACATGACTTGGGTTGCGGTTATATACAGCTAAGCATTGTTAAGAATCAGTTACCCGAGCTCGTTTTTGGTCGACTGTCAACAAACGCGGCACCCATCTCTCAGAAAGCTTTTTCATGCCGAGTTTATCATGTAAAATATGGAAAACTCGTTCGGTAGAGATGTGAACAGCATCAGCTATCTCTCGTATCTTCACTCGACGGTCTGCCAAAACAATGTCGTGAATTTTGTTAATAACATCTTCAGTGGTGACCTCAATCGGTCTTTCTGGGCGGTCGGCGCCATTTGTGCTGGTACGACCGCAACGAAATTAAGTGAACCACTTATGAACCATTCCATGAGATGGAGCAGAGTCCCCATAATAATTGTTAAGTCTATCCTCCGTCTGCTTAACCATTTGAGTACTGAATTATTTATTACGGATTTAATTAGCTGCGATCTGGATTAATATGTAGAAGTAATACTTTTTATTTGGAATATACTTATATTGGTGATATAAATATATTTTTGAAAGAACATTTCAATTAGAAAGTGTAAATATATAATTGAAACAAAATAGAAATATTTATAAAGAGCACGAACGAACTTAGAGTATAATAATTTCGTATCGTGTGGTATTTTTTAAAACATGTCTGTAAATGCAAAGGTATCTGCCACTGTTTGCATTGCCAAGCCAAAAAAACAGGGATAAAATAATAATGATTTGCAATTGTAAGATGTCGAAAACAAAGGTTAGGCAATTGTTTGCGATCAACGCCATCTAGGTGAGAGGTGGCGCAAAAATCAACGCCTACTACTCAAATTCACATGAGTCAGACTCGTCCACCGTAACTTCGCCCAAGTAAACAGATGACGAGTTAATGATGATGAGAGAAGGGTTAATAGTTTTACCACGTAAAAATTAGTGCTTGATCAATACACGAAATACATTTTTCTCCACTTTCAAGAAATATCCCGACCCCACTGACATAAATGCTTCAAATTATTTTTCTTTCGCGCCGATTTTAAAAATGGAACAACATAAACTTAGCAAGGAGTTCTTAATTAAGAAACATCAATTGAATTTTGAAAAAGATTGTATTCAGCTTAAAGTCTCTGAATTATCAAACCTCCCGTATATCTTTGAATGGAAAAAAAGTTTTACCAATTCCATAACTTTTATGAATGCTGTTCATAATATTAAAAAGCATTATTTCACAACAAAACAGTATTATTTTTTATTTTTATTTTAGCACAAATGAAACAATTTTATAAAAATTGTATAGCAAGAAACTGAGCCACACAAAATTACAGAGGCGAGATATATTCAAATCTCTTGGGAAAACGGCTTGGGCCTCCTGAGAGGAAATGAAATCGCAAAATATATTGCTGAAATGTAAATCGTGTTAGTAGAATATCCTGTATGCGATACATTATTTTCGCGGTGGTGTTGTATTGATTTTATTAATAACATTAAAAATGATTTTATTCGGAACCCGAACACATTACATTATTACCGGCGATGTTCCTTTTATCTTAATGCGTAGATGATTATTTTTCGATTAACTATTTTCTTGTTAGTAATAATCTTAAAAAATTTCAAAAATGCAACCACACTTGTTTAGTTATTTAACAAAATAATAGCAAGAAAAGCAACCGATTTAAAGGAAAAATATTAAAAAAATATATTATAACTAGGAAACACCGATGACAAACAAAGAATAAAGATAGGATTCCTGCACAAACGTACCAATTAATCTCGTTTACGACTCGATGAAAAAAGAAATAGTTCCATGTTTTGTTTATTATATACATTTGGATTAGCTGTCATAAAATAATGGATTACATACAAGCATAGTCATCGCACCTTTGGTAAACGCTCCATGAGACAATATATATCACAGAACACCTCTGCGGTTCCTCGAACGTGACTTTGACAAATGAGCTTTATAATTACCTTCCCCTTGGTGCGTATTTGCAGTATTTGTTTTCTTTTTTTTAGATATATAGATATAATAAAGTTATAATCTTATTTACCATTTATGTTGTTGCTTTTAAAGAATTACTTATGATCTCTAAAATGTCTTTTTATTTTATGAAAAGACTCATGTCGTTATGAGTATACTATATTCGAGTCATTATTACAAAATGTTACAGGTAATTATATAATTTAATATCTTTAAAACCAAACACTAAAGTAAGAAAACGAGTTTGTGGGCATACATACACGAAGAATTATTTTTTGTTATAATATAACATTTTTAAATAAAGCAAAAATGCTTTTGTTAACCTTAACAATTTCACTGTAATGCTTGACATGTAGAACGTGGCAAGGGTACAAGCTTTTGTTACCTGACGAGCTGAAATGTCGACATGAATAGAATCCTAATTCAACAAGAAAAATACTTATGTATTTGCTAAAGAAGTATCATACTAGAATATTAAAAAAATCCTCGATGAAAGAGGTTACGCGCAAATGATGGAGAGTGTACGGGTTAAGAGACGTTATAGCGTAATATCATAGTCGACATTGATAATGTGACAAAATGGAAAATAAATTCGTTAATATAATAATAATATTGTTATTAAATTATTTATTAGTCTAAAAATATGTTATTAATAAAACATATCAGTTTTAAAACAACAAAGATATTTTTTATAGCCCAAAACTTAATGTGTAAAAAAAATATTTTCAAGGATAAGCGTTTGTTTTTTAACTTGTTAGATGAATAGTTAAGTGTCAAGTTTTTTTTTAATAACATTGAGTCTTATAAGTATGAAATATGTCTAATTGTAAATTATTAAACAAAGATGCTTCAACTTTAATATATCATTGCAATTTTTGTTGCTTACGAAGTCAATTATATTGGAACTAGAATTTACTTATATATTTAAACAAATTCAGATTAGGTCCTGACAAAATATTTGATGTCGTCGCGAAATACGAAGCTCTAACTCTGTCTTAAGGCGCTCTCGAGGGAAATAAAGATGCTGAAACTGTTTGTCAGATGGAGAAAACGTGTCTTGGACAGATATTTAATTTTGGTGTCCATTCAATTTATAACGTTAATACTGCAGCATCTAGTCGATAATATCTAGTCGGAGACTAATCTACGTATCTAGTAGTTGGAAAATTACCATTTAGCTAGTTGTGCACGCCGTAGGTAAGAAGCTTTTTTATCTTGTTTGTTCGAAATAAATATTCTCCACAAAGTGCATTTTACAACAGAGAACATTCTATAGCAAAATTTACTAAGTTGTCATTGATTGCAGTTACAGCAGCGAGATATCTTTCCGCAAATAATTTCGTATTGAAAATAGTTTCTTAATTGTATTGTTTTCCAAATGCTGTATTTTCTTATATTATTTTATGTAGTCGTCACTAGCTTAACCGCTTAACTTGTAACGCAGACATTCCAGGTTTCCGGGGTCACCCGGAATCCTTTAAAAAATTCCGGAATGAGTGGTTAAGTTTGCATAGTGGTAGAGTATTATTGACACCGTCTGGCTAGCTGCTACCATTTATGACAAAAATCATATTTAGAAATGTATGCGAAATTTGTTAAAACTTTTTCATATAAAATTAATCCTAACTAGTGCCTTATTCTTGGAACAATCTTATAAATTATCTTAAAGTTTTGCTCTTCCTATATAATAGTAATGATTGCCGTTGGTTTTTAGATTATTAATTAAAAAAAAAACAATTGACAGGTTAATGGTGTATTCAGCAAGAGATCTACGTGATTAAAATACCACTGTTACTTATATTTTTATTCACTGATGGTCTCTCTTTTTGATTGTTCATGACATAACTTAAATAAAAAAAAGTGGTATTCCCTTTTCATTTATTTTTAGAGACAAAGCTATCTATAGCTGTTAGCCTTATTATAACCTAATATATAAGTCGCACTTTTCTCAAGCCAGAGGTTATATTTCCATATCAATATGGCCTCCATAGATGTTGCTGTTGACATATCACGTGGCTCACACCACAGCCTTAGTTGAATTTTCACTGTAGTAGATTGTACATATAGAAAAAAATATATTTGTTTTACGTTTCAGTACATCTACATTTCTATGATAGTACAGCTTGGTTTTAAGACTTATTAGTATTTTTTTTTATGATCGCCTGTAAAGAGGCCTGCGTATATGTTTTATAGGCAAAAAGCTGTACGCGTAAAACGGAACTATACTTTTAGAATGTTGAGAGTATGTCTTTCAGGGACGAAAGTTTTATAAATGTTTTTAAGCGCTTCTTAGGTACAAGTCGAGCTATGTATAGTTTTATCTATTTCAAAACTTCTTTATAAATAAACATTTCTATAAGTTGTACTATCCGAAAAGTACAAAAATAATATAGGTTAAAAATACTTAGATTTTTGGTTTTAGTAAAAAAAGAAAACAAAATTAGATAGTATGTTCCATGTTAATTTAAAAAGAAAGATAAGAAATGATTAATTTTGCATCTATTAATCGATAATAATGTTTTTTTATAACATTGCGTTTATCGTCCTGTTTAATTTTATGTGAAAAGTATTGTTCTTTTCTTGTATTTTTTCCTGTCTCTCAAGTTGTAACTAAAGTGATTGTGTCACCATAAAAAGAAGGTAGCTTAATATTACGTAAAAATTTTGTGAAAAATACACCGTGAATTCTCTGAGAGAGGTGTTTTTTGTTGTTGCTATTTTCTACCTAAGAAGGTTCGTATAACGTTCTTTGTATGAGATCGTAAAATACGGTAACTACATTTTTATACCCAAAACATACCGCACCTTAAAGCTATATAAGAAATAACTTTTAAGAGTTGAACGTGTATTTTGTTTCTTAAAGATATAGGAAATCACATATTAGGGAGACTAATCGACCTCCACACAATTGACGGAAAGTAAACCAAATAGTAAATTGCGGAATAAGGTAATAATGGAGGCGTGTATTACCTATTTTATTGCTTATAAATACTGGTAGATTTCTTACCACACGCAAGAGTTTCATAATCTTATGTCAATAAATGAGAAAAGTTTCTCGTGAGAAATTGTTAATATTTATTGTTCAATAAAATTTACTTTTAGATTATCATATACATGTATTAATAAAACGTAGTATTATTTATACATCTGACAATTTTGTTCTCCACTAATGACAGTCTTTAGCTCTCCCAGCAGGTAGTACAGCAAATATTTCTAAATCTTCGTAATTTTGGGATTAAAAGTAGAATTTTTACACAGATTTCTTATAGCTTTCTTCAAACTACAATACACGAACGTTCATTATCTTCTCTTTGAAGGGTTGATACAGTACACGTGCTTCCCTGGTTCGATTCTGTAACTATATAAGTAGCAAAACATAAAGCGAAGGAAGTTCTTTCGAAACCTTCCGTTTACCCTTTAACATTATATCATATTGAGATAAGAAATAAACAAAGATCTCTAACCATTGTGAGACGAATGACAGGGGACAAAACCCTATTTTCTCAATCTGCCGCACTAGCAGCGTTGCTGTGATCCTATGTATGTAGTAGTCATATGAGATCCAGAGAGCTATGATCAAACATGCTTCTCCATTTTCAGCTCTGTTACCCCTTAACATCAAATGAAAAAAAGTCAATTTAGCTCATGGAAGGAAAAAGCACAATTTTGTACGTGAAAGATTTACTACACGTAGGCTCCCCCGCACTGCATAAGAATATTGTTTAATAGCAAATTTTGATTGTATTGTTGTATAAGGAATGCAAGAGTGCATTGCATTTGCTCTGTGCGAGGCGAACATTCGCACACGTCGTTGTCTTTGTGTCGGCAATCGTAATTAAAAATGTTCATCGCATTTTATAGCCGATTTACTAAAAATTGAGCAAATATTTAAGTGTAATCAACGATCTGATATGGTCCGTAAAGCAAACAGAAAATAAAGACATTTCTTTCAAAAATAAATATTTACTTAGGAGTTTTTCAAATATAGAAGTTACTTTTATGAATAATTTATTAATTTGTAAAATATAATTTTTTAATTAATTTTTACCGCATGGTTTACAAATTTCATTTCTTGATTTTTAATCATAATTTAATAGTTTGTTAGATAGTTTCAATAAATAAACCTTTCATTTTGGTATATCTTAAACATGTAGCTTAAAAAAATATATATGGCCGGTTCACCAGTGAAAATGTTTCCTATGATAAATGTGATTAACGATATAAACCTGAATAAATTCTTTTTGAAATTTTTTTTAAGGTTAGCAAAGTACTACGTTTTTGCAATGCGGTATTTAAAGGCTACTAATAGGATACCTCCAGTTTGGAAGTGCCACATAAAATACAAGCTCTGAATAGCTGCCTAGGGTATCTGTATTTCGTGTTGTTGACAAAAACGAAATCTTTAATGAGAGGAACCGATGTTACAATGACTGGTTAAAAGATTCTAGTACTTTTTGTCGAGCTATTGAAAAAGAACGTAGCTTATCATTGCTTCCAGCTAAATGATCAAAAGTCGGGCCTTCAAAATATTGATTGCTCGTTTTGCTGTCATAAACTTTACAAGTAGTTGATGATATAGGAGAATAAAATTCTTATAGAATCTAAAACAGCATGAATGAAATTTTTGTGAAAGAGATTTTACAGTTTGATAAACAGTTTGGATTTTCGCCAAGTTATCATATGCTTGGTTATTTTCATAATTTGTGTTACTTATTTCTTTTTTTAAATAAAATAAATGTTACAAGTTTAGAATTAATATTTTTAGTTTTTATATGAGCTTTTTTTAAATAGAAGGCGAGAATAGAGATTGTTTTAATACAATTTTTTTTATCGGTCATGGGCTAACAAGTGATTTCGCCTGTTGTTTGGTGACAATTAGGCCGTAGATGGTGAGTCATGTTCGTCCAGAATACTTTTGGCTTTTCACATGTGTTGCTGCTTGAAGACGGCAATGCTGTTATATCGGTAGATTAACAATTGAGGGTAATAGCTAGCCAGCCGGGTTCGAAAAACCCTAGCACTTTTCACACTCCATTACTTCTGTGGTTCCGGAACCAAACCATAGACCTCCGCCTTTCAAGGTAAACGGTAAACCACTACGCCACGGAGGCATTCGAACTAAATTATATATTTTAAAATACAGTAAACAAATACAAGAGAATTATTTTTATCTAATTGATGAATTTTCCTGCGGATAGTCTGGATGACTATAACAATACTGACTACTATTTTAAATGAATATAATGCGTTTGAGTGGGATAATAAATTTATTCGTGAATTTTGATATCCTCTATGAACTTCTTTTTTACTTTTTTCATTAAATGCAACTTAAAACGTTGATTACTCATACTATGCCATTGTTTATGTAACTTAAAAAATGTTTTAGTTTCAGTTGAAAATGTATTTTAAATCGAAGACAAGATTTTTATCCATCGCTTATATTTTTTGTCTCTTTAATTTGTGCGATGATAACACCTTTTAATTTCTGTCGAAACGTATGATTTACATTCTTTTATTAAATTCGATGAAATTTCGCGTAAAAGTATGCAGTGATTGAATACTCTTTCATGTACTATTAGTATAATAAAATTATAGTGTAATATTTACTTTTAATTTTTTTCTTAGGAATTGGAAAGAGGTTTTATTAAGTCAATTTTTTTCCTTTCAAATATTTCTTATTTTTACTGTTATATCGCAAAAAAGGTCCATGGTTTTAGTTGTTTTTGTATTATTTAACCTCTGAGTAATCTTCTTTCTATTCGTACTATTAGGGTAATACGACAGCAATCCATTTTTATACAGCCTCTGGAAAATAAAGCGGTGATAAATTGTTTAAGACCGTGACCAAATGACCGGCGAAGGATTCTTGCAATGCGATAAATAAATCGAGGACCTAACCTTCCTACAAAGGAACTCATTCCCGTTTTATTGCACACCATTCCAAAAACTACGCGGAAGGTCGATATATAAAAGAGAAAATCTATAAATAAATATCACGGATGTGTGTAAAAGTATCAAGTTGTTATGTGACCTCATAAAATCATATAAGCACAAATTTTCCTTGTGTTTCTCATCTTGTTTTTATATGATATGTTTATATCATTGTAATTGCTTTTAAAAAAAATTATATTACAAGTAAATTAATTTGGCTACACATATACTGAACTCTAAAATACGGTTTTTAGTCAAACTTTTTTATTTGAAATATACACGTAAATGATAAATTAATTTCTGATATATCATAGCTGGCGTATACTAAATATAATGTTTCATGTACTCATCCGTATATCACGCAATAAAAGTTGGAGCTATGTACGTATTTTGAAAACGAGAATAGCCCTCAATTTTTCAGAGCATCTCGCCATATTTGTTCTCTAAAAGACTGAATAGCTTCGCTGTGAGGGCAATATACGGATTTTTGGATGCGATTCGTCCAAAGTACGCATGCAATCAACTAGCCCGCCATTGTTAAAGGTTTTTCGTTGCCCAATGTTTGCTATTTAATGAGCATGTATGGGAGTCCTTTCGCTACGGTGAATTACAGAAGTCATAACTATACGTCAACTTACCTATGGATCTAACATGCTGTAGTTGATTATTTATTAAAAAAAAAGTCGCATTTTTGGGCGATATATTTTTATTAACATTATTATATTTTAATACAACATATTTGTGTGTGTTCAATAACTATATTTAAGTATTTATAACTAAGTAATTCCGTTAAACTTGCGATTACAGATTTAAACAATCGTAGTATTAAATATTTGTCAGCGAAGCATGTAATATCGTCGTTTAATACATTTTATTGTAATTAACAATTTAATTAGTATCGGCGGTGGTGCGGCTTAATGTAATGCAATGAATGTTCAAAATGGCTGCTAAACGAACATTTTACGTATTCATGAGTTTAACTGCTAGGGAATTAAATTTCGTTCTAAAAGTTGTTTACATATACTAACTAGGCTTTAAATTACTTTCGATAATATAGAGAGTTTTATAAATGTTCTGAATTTTTGAACAATAATATTTTTACATCGCAGATAAATTGGATCTTCACTACAATGTATTCCACTTGGTGTTTTTTAATTTACTTCATTAAAATTTTATATTTACAATGAATGTCTGGTGTCGCTTTCTTAGCAGTACTCCAAAGATAATTTCACACTAATGTTTGAAATACACGTAACTGTTTCATGTGTTACTTGATTTTACGACCATTTCTTTATTTCATTATCACATTCGAATTAATAGACGATGTGGAAGTAAATTATCGCGTAAATATTTTCTTTTATTTGCTCTATCTCTTTCGTTATTTTTTCATGCATAACTTTTCTCAGAACTATTTTCCGAGTTGTACAGAAAATGGTTCTTAATGTATTTAAATTTGTTGAAAATAAATAAAGGATATGTTATAAATGTATTATCATTACGTTTGGCAACCTGTTACGGTTATAGAGAATTTTTATCATAGCTTAAAAAAGCCTTATGCCGAGATGAAAATTTGATGCGAATACAAATTTTATTTACATGCAAGGGCATTTATCGAATGTAGCGAATAGATAACAATGCTTTTTTTTAATTTTTATTTACCAATGGCAGAATATGGAGAACCGTGTTATTTGGACTGTGGTTAGTGTTAGTAGTTCATCCTAAAAATGTTGTGAAACTAGTCAAGACAATCGTTAACTAAATAAAATTACAACAAAATTTAAGACATTAATAGAGATGTAATTTTGAAAGAAAAAAGGAACTGTTTTGTACATAAACATATAAAGATTTAGAAAAGAATTAGAAAAAAATATTTGATCTCATAGTATTATGTGCTATATGGTTAAGATGAGACATTTAATCGTTAGAATTAAAAATGAGAGGCTAGGTAGATGTTGACCATGAAAATGCATACGAGTATTTAAGTTATTAATCTTATTAAATGTTTACTTGAATTACATTAGAGTTATATATATTATTATTTTTTATTAAGACGGTTTAAATACAAACTCAGTACGGATTGAATACCACAAAGTACATCAGAAAATTGAGAAAGTAGGAGGGATGTAAGATTAACTTCTCATAAGATACGTGACTTTGAGAAACAAGGTATTAATTTTATAACTTCACTTGCTTCTATCCTTTCCTCAGAGAAGCTTTTTATATTTTTAAATTATTTTATTTTATATTGTAATTATTATTAGAATAATTTACATGTATGTAATATTTCCATAATATTACGTGAATTGTTCAGTATTCTAGGTTCTAAAGTGATAAAAGTCACAATAAACGTTCATATCTGATATAATTCTTTGCATTCGAGTTAACACGTTCCATGCCATGTGTACCATAAATAGTACATGCTGACCTGTTCATATGAAGCGCTGAAAAGTGCATTTGATAAATTCAATTCTATAATATATATTTCATCAATACTAATATTTTATACCAATCCTTAGTCAAAACATTTAATGGCATATACGAGAAGTTGGGCAGAAACGTGTTAAGAGTTTTATTGACTTAAATGTTTTTCACTAAAAAAATCTAGCTCTGGGTGGGAAATAGATCCTGAATCGGCTAATGATTATTGAAACTGCGATTTCGAAAATTCTTTTTAAGAACTTCAAGAAAAATTGATAAAAAAGTCCATTAGGCGTCCCGTATTTAAAACTTCCATCAGTTTAAGTATTTAATGTCGGTAAGCGCTATCAATATGTTTCGAAACAAAATCCAAAAAATGCGTGTAGATCTAAAATATTTTTGCTAAATATTTTTGTCCTTTATTATTTAAAAGTTAAGTTTACTTCTGTAATACACTTGTGTATTGTAGGTTAAATTTATTAATTTGTTAACAAGAGTTTGGAAGTTATTTTTTTTGCTTGTATCAAAATACAAAATAAGAAAAACAAACGAAATGTAAAAATACGTTAAACAATTTCATCACTTATTGTATAGTTTTTTTAAGAGCATAGTAGTGATAAACAAATCAAATTTTTTATTTTTGTTTTGGAATGTAGCGAACGCCCTGGGCGTACGCAATCTGTGAATAATTTCCCGGCTGGCGGTCCGGAACGCGCGAACACTAACGACGCACCGGCCTTTGTCTGCCTACCTGAAAATTAAAGCGGCGTTGCTTTGCGCATATTTTTAATGTTTCCAACAAACTATGTTTTAGATATGTTTTTTCTTTAAAAAAAAAAACAAGACCTTAACATTCTCAAAACCTTCACCGCGTAGCAATATCCAAATAAAAAAGTTACATATAATAACTTTTTATATACCGATTTTTTTTTTGCAACTGAGTGCCTCTATGTATAATAATGTTTATTTAAATTATTTTGATTCTGCTGATATTGATTGATTAATGAATATCAGCAGAATCAAAAAACAAAGCAACAAAGGCAGGATATGATTATATCTTGCCTTTGTTGCAGATTACTGACGTGCACATTTAAACGAGTTTAAAAATTATAGAAATCGTTTAGCGTTTCAACCGTTCAATTTTTCAGGAAATAAAATATTGCGGCTTAATTGCAGGCGCGTTTCAATGAGGCCCCTTTAATTTGTTCTCACTGTATTTATCGCCGCTGCAATTCCGATGATGGCGGCAATATTTTGCCGTAAGCTTTTATTGTAAAAATAAATTGTACAACGATTAATGGCTTTGTGTTTATTTATTTATTATATGATTCCTTTATTTATGTAATATGTAAGAGGGTACAAAATTTAGGAATGTTTTATTTCATACTCAGCAATACCGTAACAATAATTGCATAACAATATATGGTATATTATGGTAATTATGGTATATACAATAATATATGGTACAGAAAAATAACTGATTGAGAAATATTAACTCGAACTTATTTCTCTTTATTAAATGTTTATAAGGTATGGCAATTACTCTTAGTTGGTAATGAATACATTATGATAATAACGCATGTGAAGTAATTTTACAATGAATTTTTTTATATTCCTTTAATATTCCTTAAAAATAAAAAATAAACATTATGAAATCTTTTAAAAATAAACGAATGTACATCTAAATCACATGCAAATAATTGTTTTCAGTAACGGCCCTATTTTGAGCAAATTGGATTTGCTAGCGGATCCTGTTTCTCTTCATTTCCTGTGGCGCCGAATATTAGATGCTATAGAAAATCTACAAGTTTTTGCAAAGTGTCCTTATTTACGAAGCTATACCTTTAGGACATATATTGCGTTTTGTTTCTTAAAAACAAGTAATAATAGCTTGAATTTAAAATGTTTTATTAGGTAAGAATATGGTACTTATTCCGCGATAATAAAATGATGTACTAGCTTTGTTCTAGAAATGTCTGACGTAAATTTCACGATATTAAGCGACAATGAAAGTCATAGATGGTGAATCGTACTAGCGCACAATATTCTGGCTTTCCTATGTATGGCGTCAGCAACTCAGCATGTTATCGAGAACGATAACTAGTCTTTTGAGTTTGAAACAACCCTACCGCCATTAAGACTTCAATACTCATATGGGCTCCAAATCGAATCCAGAACCTCAAGGTTACAAGACAAGCAATAGACAACTCCACCACAGACGCTGCAACATAAGATCGATTTCCGATGGGAGTAAAATTGAGGGGAAAGTCGGAGCAGCGCTATCTATCTGGGATGGCGGTGCCGAGACTAAGGACCGGAAACTCAAGTTGGATCCGTACTGTACCGTCTACCAGGCGGAATTATTGGCGTTGCGAGAGGCCACAAGCTACGCAGCTACAAGTGCGGCGGAAATTTTGCAGCATCTTTTGCGACTCTAGAGCGGCCCAACAGGCCGTAGTAGGCGGAAATTCCCTCGATCCTTTAGCGTGTGATACTAAAGCAAACCTAATAACACTTATTGCAAATACCAAAATAATAAAATTAATTTGGATCAAGGCCTACGCAGGATTGGAGGGAAATGAGAGGGCCGATGAGTTAGCGATAGATAAACATCAGGGGCAATGAGGACGTAAATGGTGAAGCATGCTCGCCTAGAACACTAAGGCACTATCGTGTATGCCAGCCAAAATAAAGCGACGCTGTTATGACGGCTGGTTGTCATTTAGTTAGCGGGGTCGTTTTGATACAACCTAGGACTTCCGCGTTACAAGACAAATGGGTAAACCACTGGGCTTCGGAGACAGTCTAAACCACTCCGCCATGGAGCACATAAATAACGAAGTCACTGAAGTTTATATGTACTAAACGTCATACATATTATGTGTAATGTATATAGTTATTTAAGTCTTCTTGGTTTGATTAATACATGTAATCAACAATGGAATGAAACAATCTTGAAACAAGTTATGAAGATTGTTTTTTGATTTTTGGTATATCTAACAGTAGTACGTATTATGAAGATAAAGCCAAAGGTTTCATGTTTAACTGTTTATTTGTAATATACGATTAAATTTGTTTCAAATGGTTAAAAGAAATTATAGTAATACTGTTTCACTGACAGAGTTAAGAAATACAAAATAATTTAGAAATATGTCTATTAGCAAAACAAATATACAACCGTACTGTGGGAAAAGTAAATTTTATCATTAAAAATAATTATCCATTAATGTGCTGATTTAATATGATGCCATAATGAACCAACTTTATAATACGCAGAGCTTACTGTGGACCATATACAGAAATACAAATAACCATTATTTTTCGATGAAATGGTAAAATTTATTTTCCAAAAATATGTAAGATATAGTATGAAACTTATTTAACTTCAGACTTTCCAATTAATGATGGAAGATTCGAATTTGAAATTTTATATTGTGTTCAATTTTGTTGGTATTTTTTGTAGAGTGGCAAGTGATCACAATCAAGGCTTGGCGAACTTCTGGCTACTTGGCATGAAACCAACAAAAGTAAATCGTGCCAAAATAAACATTCACGATAAATTTATACAGTAGCACACCAAATTAAAGATTATAATTTTGATCTTTAACAAATTATAATTACTATATGTGAAAAATATACATTATGTATAACATACATTAATTAACTACTAAAACATCAGTGAAAAATAATATGATTTTTAAGCTAAATTGAAATTTATAAATGTCACGTTATACATAACATTACCTTTGTCAATCAAAAAAAAATTAATGTTAAGTGAGCCGTGACAAATATTTTTTCCAACTATTTTAATACATGGTATAAAATTGCTTAGGTTTATAAGTACAAATTCAAAGCAATCTTCTTGCCTAGCAGAAAATCATGAAAGCAGTATAAAAACAGCAATACACCAAGTCGTAGATATAATACGGTCGTTTATTCCCTAATTGCTTTCGTATAGTTTCCCGGCATCACGTACGCTTTGTGTAACTTGCGCTAATCAATAAACTTCGTTTCTGCGTTAAAAGAAAATGTTGCTTAGTATATGGTTTACAAGTACATAGCATGTTTATATGTATATCTTTAATATTAGTCAATCCCCGGAGTTGTTGTCCGGCCAGTGTGTTTATTTTACCTATCTATATTTGCAAATAGATATTTTGTATACATACAAGTGTTTGTTCCTCAATATATTAAAGAATCTTTTGCGATGCTATAATAAAATTGTTTTTATTGAAGTGCCATCTATTTAAGAATGTTTTTATAGTTGTTATAATCTATATAACTTGGGCAATGTGTATGAACTGACCAACAGTTGTATAATTTGTGCAATAGGGACGTGTACAGCTGTACAAGAAATGTCCCGCCATAGTTTTCATTATTTATTTATGTACAAATTTACGTGACAATCCGTAAGGCAATGTTGAAGTTCAAATGCTGTAATCTGGAGACAAGTTAAAACAAATTTGATAATCAAACAATACCGTTTCTATAAAAAAATAAGTGTAATTGCCAAATTTTAATGTAACCTGTCCAGTAATCTCGGAGATAAGCCTTCGCAACCAATTTATGCATCCTTTCCAATTTTATGCAGACATAGATTGGTTAGTATATTATATATCTCTTTATTTGGCATCTGCTTTATCCATCTATTATATTTCATATTCAAATTATGAAACACATCATATAAAAAATCTAATTGCAACTATTAATACTTTTACGACTTCACTTAATGTTAAGTGGCGAAGAATTTTACGCTAGCTTAGTAATAATAGCTTGTTCTTTTTTCTTGGTGCTCATCGTATTTGGACGGAAACACTGTAACTGTCGAATTATTCTATTTCTTTCCTTGACCAACTAGAATTGAGGATTTGAACCTTTTTTTAAAAGTAAATCTGTACAGCATACAGACATCAAGTATTATAAAACAGTCAATTTATATAATATTATATAATAAATCAAAATTTACATGTAATTTTTTTATTGGTTATGGACTAACACTTGACTTTCATTTCACTTGATGCTAAGTAATAATGATGTCGTAGATGGTGAAGCGTGTTCGCCAAGAATACATCTGGTTCTCACATGTATGACTGCTGGAACACAGCAATGTTGTTATGGAGGTAGATTGAAATGCACGGTGGTAGCTAAACACCAGGCGGGTTCGAAAAACCCTAACACCATCATGACTCCACTATTTCTGCTGCCCGGGGGAATCGAACCCCGGGACTTCCGCGTTACAAGGCAAGCGGGTAAACCACTGCACCACGAGGGCAGTTATAACGTTTTAACATATTGACTGTAAATCTCTTTAAAGCTGCGTTATGAAATGTTTAATACCATTTATACATATACTTATAAGTTTTACGATAAGTGGATATAATCCTGTATCGGCAAGCAATGTATAGTGTATTGGCGTACGTCCAAATTATTATTATTATAAAAAAAAATATCATGTGGTGCTTATACCTATTTATTATTAACATCTATTGTTTAAAGTATGCAAGCTGCGCCATATCTTGCGTGAATTAGGAATTATTTTATATTGGAATTCTTAATTTACTTCATTTCATACATATTAAGGCTTTATTACGCATACTTAGCAATAGCTGTATTAACCGTTTATTAAATACCCCTGTTACTCAATATTGCTACAAGTGTCTATTAAATTAGAAAGTAAAAAACATTGCCATTTAAATTTGGAGGCTTGAGAAAGATAAAATTTTATATAAAAAGTTATTGTTTTTGACAAAGGGACTGCATTCGCATACCGGTGTCACTTTTTTGAGTAAAATTTTCGCACCTTACTTCCTTGACGGTTATGGTAGGAATTTATACAATTTCTTAGTCCTACAAACGCTGTATTTTCAAGAGTTTTTTTTATATATATTTATCGGTTGTCGTAATGTTGATCTTAAAATTATAGTCTGAAAACAGTACAGTAACACCCTCTATAACGTGGTAGTTAATTTCTGCAAGATGGAAAAATGCGTTGTGCGAGAATGTAAGTGCAACGCGGGAAAATTAAAAAACAACTGACAAAAATGTTACACATCTATTAGTAGATTCCAAAATTAGGAACATAAATTTAATGAAATAATTTTATTTTATTTTATAGGAAGAGATTCAATACAATGTGAAAATGTATGTGAAAGTGATTATAAACTGTACAAATCATTATAAATGTTGCTTTACAGATATATAAATTTGGACTGCTTCCGTGGCGAAGTGGTTTAGCCGCTTGCCTTGTAACGCGAAGGTCCCGGGTTAGATGTCGGGCCACAGGAGTCTGGATTACTACCACCCTCAATGTCCATCTGCCGTCATAACAGAATTTGCTGTGTTCCGACAGCTATACATATAAAGGCTACATGTATTTTGGGCTAACACGATTTACCATCTACGGTCTCGTTGTCACTTATCATTAGGTGAAATAGAGGCTAAGTGTTAGCTCATAACCGATAAAAAAAAATGGAAAATCCCTCCGTTACAACGTGATATAATACGTGGGACATGAATTCGCGATATATGAACAGCGTGAATTATTGTATATTTTTAACCACCACGTAATATTTGACTACTTTATCAGTGAGCAATAGAAATTATTTCACTGTAAAAAATTTATATCACAAAATAGTCAAGTAATAATGGCATACAAAAGTTTTCTTAACAAAATAAAAGCAAATGTCTAAGGGCTGCATGGTTTACTAATCAAATAAAGTAAAACGGAATGTAGCGAACATTGATGGTTTATGTTTTACAATAAATGTCCGTTGCAGTTAAAATTGGAACCCAGTGGGGAGGCAAACATTTACTTTATCTTTAGTTCGATTCTGTCATGTGTCAGATATATTTCCATTGAAATACATACCTATGAGATCCGAAGAGCGTATATTTTGCTACGACATATAAATTTTAAACTTTTATATACAACATAAAATATGATCTCATAATTACATTATTCATTTCCAACACAGTACTATTAAATAAAAGAGTAATTAAAAATAGTACAAAAAGTTATAATACATTTAAGTTTATTCCCTGACAAAGTTCCAATTTAAACCAACAAGCATTACCAGTATTCATGAAATTGTGCACTTTCGTAGTGAATAAATAAAAAACGGAGTTAATTGCGGCCAAAGCTGGAGAGGCTTTCAACTCGGATTCAATCATTTGGCAATCGACGCTGTTTTGCATCCTTACAATATATTAACCCGACTAACTAAGAAAAAATCATCAGCTATGGAAATTTGCAGTTTTATTTAATTTATTTTTCATTTACATAATTAGATTGTATTGTATAATGTTCATTTTAATAGTAAACTGCTATCATGAGGATAGGTAAAGTATATAATTTTCTTCATCCGTCCGTTATGAACACTTGACTTTGATTTTACGCAATTTTAAGTGGCCTTGCGGCCATAGATGGTGAAGCGTGTTTGCTCAGAATAATTCTGGCTCTCACATGTGTGATTGTCGCAACACAGCAATGCTGTTATGGCGTCAGATTTACATTGAAGGTAGTAGCTAGCCAAGCGGGTTTGAAAAACTCTGTCATAATCCAGACTACTACTAAATTATTGCGCTACAGAGGCAGTTAAAATAAAATAGCCATATGACGAGAATATATTAATAATATTTAAAAATTGTTGGTTAAAAATAGGCATGGATTTGATAAAGTTTGCACCTTTAATGTTTGATTTGGAACTTTTGCAAACATAACCAAACCAATTCAGAATGCTTTTCGCGTATTTGCTGAACACTACGAAAGAAAATTGAGTTCGTCTGTAAATAAATCGCGTAGTTACAAATAAACCTGAGTAAATATCAACACAGTACATACTACTTAAAGAAATATTTTTATATTTTTGTAGCTAGTCCCGCAGACTCAGTATTGTCAGTGTAATAGTTTTATTTCTTTATACGCTACAAATACATGATGTTTTTACAGCAATTATCGCCATTAATATTTGGTTTAACGATATACAATTTTAAATTTTATATCCCCATCTATTGGAAATTTATAACAAAGCTATATTTTTTAATTTGTGCATAACGAAATCTTGTTTAGAAAATAAATAATGAAATGGACTGAACAGTATTTCCTACAGACAACTACTTGAAGAATGTTGAAAAATTTGATAATAAAGATCGAGAAATAATTATTGAAAAGAGAACTCATGTGATCCAAATGCAAATATTATTATATTACATACGTTAGTCAAAATTACAAAGTCTGATGATTATAAAAAACAAATATGTAGTGCAGACGTTGCCTGTTAGCTCGTACCTGCTTATATTAGTTCCAATAATTAAAATATTAATTTAAAGCTATGACAATCGTCGAATATATACCTGTGTAATCTGCCATCGATCTATAAAATAGTGTATAACTATTGCAATTTTTCACTGTGATCACCGCCCGTATTAGAGATTAAAGTTCTCAAACAATTTATGTCTTTAATTTTACTGATGGACATTTAAACAATACTCAAAATTATAATACGAGTTTACTTGAAATGTAGCCCTTTTTCCAGAAACATATTTGTTATAGGCGTCTTATGCCATCATTTATTTGTTGCGTATAAAATATTTTTATAGGCAAAAGCAATAATATCCTATTTCATTATTACATCTTTTTCATGGTGTTATAGGTTCGCCGTCGAAGATTAAATTTCAAGTTTTATTGCGCGCAAATCCATTAGATAACTCGATTTCAAGCGCAGATTCCCTTCACCGCTGGGCTGTGAACATAAAATCAATTTATTTTTCAATTTACATGTACTACTTCTAACTGAAGGCGTTATTTGTAATTCTTACTAAAGATATTTTTTCTATTTTATTAAATAGTTGTAACCGTGTCAATATAATGCTTGTTTATGGTGCAATTAAGACATGCAGTTTTTTGGAATGGCCAAGAATATGGTAAACGTGGGACGTACATATACGGCCAAGAAAATGGTATACCTGGAAAGGATATCGGAAATTTCCTTGAGTGACATAATGGTAATGGCTCAGCCAGGAAGATGTGTTGGTTAGCAGATATAGCTTAAGGGGATCTCTAAAATATTGTTTGCACGTTTATGTTATATAACAGGGCGATATCGTTATAAAAACGACAAATTCCTTCAAATAAATTAAAAAAAAATGATAATGGCACTCGTGACTTACTCATTTATGGCAAAACGTTGACATTATTTCCTAGCGTTAGATCTCATGTGGCTAGCAAGATCAGATAAAGAAAAGTGCATCAATAATAATAGCGGTCAACTTTCTTTCAATACCTACTACAGTTCTTTATAAATATATACAGATTCCGACTCTCCAAATGTGGCGGCTGTTTATTGGCGATGGAAATCACTTTCTATCACGTGAACAGCTCGCTCGTTTGCGTACTGTGTATAAAATAATTAAATTCAAAGACCTACATTCCAGTAGACATTTAATTAATTCCTAAAAATTCCAAGCACTGTCTGCGGTTCATCTTGAAAATTGTAATAACTTGGTTGGTTTATAGAAAAAAATCTTTAAATAAAAATCTCCTGAAAGGCAACGCAGTAAATTACAGCCTCGTAGTCAGTCCGCTTTTGAGACTTTATTTAAGCAAAGTAAAAAGCAAGCCAGAACTTGCCGACTCCTTTAACGCTTAAGTATTTTATAATACCAACATCCCGCAGTTCTTTAATTAATATTTGCATTAAACATTCTTACAGAATAAAATTACATTTATACCTTTACTCCTTTTTTACTGGTGGCAAATATACTCTACACTGCTTATATCTTATAGAATTTGGATAATATTTCTAAAGCTATAAAGGTTTAGTCCCTATGGATTGTTTTTGAAATTTACTTAAGATAAATAATACTATAATATACCGAATTTATGGCGTTCCTAAGCAATGATGTGAACTAACTTTAAAAAAACAAAATGTATGTAATATAAAAATAAAATATAGGACTTAAATCAACGATGAAGGTAAATACCAATAAAAATCGCAAAATTTTCATCACTTTCTACAACGTAGATATGTGCTTAAATATTTGGGCTTGCCCTGTTAGTTTTGGCCATTAGGTGCCTATATTTCCTGATGTCATAATTACGGAACACTTTTTGATTTTTAATAATTATTTTATAGTGGTTTGATCTATGCAGAATGTGCTCATTGTCTGCTGAGGTCTTACTTATTCTTGTATGAGTTATTTTTCAAATAAATTCAATACACTTGATCGGAGAATCTGTTATCCCAACCCAGATGCCCTCGAGGGCGGCAAGTCACTTACCTTGTAAACCAAGGATCGCAGTCACTGGTTCGATTCCAGTGCCACACACACAGGAGGTGAAGTTTAGTTGTGTGGAAGGGTTTTTTGAACTCTCCTAGCTTTATTATGAATCACTTATGATAGTTGTTGACATTATCATTAATCTTAAAGGATTTCTTATGTTATTTAGTATTTCGAAATATCCTTATTTAATGTAAGTTATAAGTGGAACCTAACAGCAACCATGTTTAAGTAAGTATATAGCATTCGATAAAATTCGTTATAAACTATCAAAGGTAATCCAGACAGAAGTATGTTTAGCGATGCTTAAAACTACGGCGGCAAAAATGTTCAAGTGCCTTCAGGACTAGGATTCAGAGTCCTTAAGGTAAATAGAAGCGCAAAATATATCGTTGAAATAGAAATATTATTTGGTGGCAAATATTTTCGCTGTTTAATTCGTCTAATAAATATGTTATTATTATTAAATAAAGAACTATTAATAGTACACGGACATTTATTAAATATATAATTCAATAACAGTAGCAATATATATTTATGTTACCGCTTTAGTTCCGAGTTCCGTATCACTTAGTCAATAAAACACTTATAATTGCAATTACCCTTTTACAGCACATAAAATTGTTGATTATTTTTAAAACTTCTTAATATTCATTTATGTTTTTTATTATATCTTTCTGCTTTTAACTACTTTAAGGTATAAAACGCAGCTCAAAAGGTAGTTGTTATTCCATTTTATTTTGTTTTTCATCATCCATTAGCGCATAATATTTTCCGGTCAGCCAGTAAAATGAATACTATGTAAAGTTTTTTGGTAATATTATTTCTGATCTTTAATGACAGATATATTTAATAAAATAAATTAAGAATTTCACTTAAAAATTCCTTTGCATACCTTCGATTATAATGACTTATGGTACTAATTGTAAGTTAAACCTTCTGCTATTGAAACCTTATTTTTTATTATTGTTGATAAAAGTATTTTGTCGCATAGGTAACAGGTATATGAACATCTACCACGTACGAAATACACCTTTTAGCCGATAGTCTGGGGTTGTGTTAGGAGGCACATATAGCCCCTCCGACGTGTCGCCACCTTGCCGTGGTGGAGGGGCTTGCGTGCCGCAATGAACCGCGAGGCTATGCCGGACAG
>DWQX01001368.1:0-28634 GCA_018245475.1 Pharmacophagus antenor | reverse complement strand
CCCAGACCATAATAGAACCTCCACCATGTTTGACTGTTGGCACTACACAGTCTGGCAACATCTTTTCTTCGGCACTAAGACGTTCAATATTGTAATTTTTTCAAGGTGGTCTCAAACTTTTGGCCGGCAGTGTAACTATGACGTCTACCCGTTAGCTTAAACATCTGGTTGTAACGTCCACTTTCATAGTTTAATTACTAATGTTTATTAAACAAATTCCAAAAACAATAAAGTTATGAATCCTAAATTTGAAACGTTACTTTTCTTATAATTATGATCTCAACTTTTTAACAACAATAATAAAGTGGTTGTACTACATTAAAAATCTATTTAAAATCGAAGGTAAAATCATCTTTTTGACAGTTCACGCTGAGACATCTTTTAACTTAAGAGCTAGTCCCTTGTCGGTGGAGTTTATGCCATTTCTCATTTTGAGATATATGGTTCTCCAATTAATTATTCTTTACCATTTTGTTGCTACAGATTAGGTTTGGTAACATGAATTTACCTAATCAACGACGTATTTAACTTACTAAAATTCTCCTAGATAAACGTATAGATTACAATGTATACATTACCTTGCATTATAATTGTTGTCTTGATACTGTTCAATGGCAGTGTCTTGATATTGTTGCTGATAGCCGTACGTGTCGTAACCATAACTAACATCAGGCACGGCTCTCTCAGATTCTACGAAAAATATTAATTGACAAAAAAATTAAAAACAATCTGTGAACATTGTTTTTAATCGAAATTGTGTTTGTTAAGTATTAACTACCACCGTGGCGCAGTGGTTTTCTGTTTGCCTTGTAACATTGAGGTCCCGGGTAGAATTCCCGATCCACATAAGTAGAGAAGTCCAAATAGTGATATGAGTTTTTTGAACTAGTCTGTGTAGCTATCACTCTCAATGTTACCATTACATCATTTTTGTGTTCTGGCAGTCATGCATGGGAAAGCCACAATACTCTGGGCGAGTACGCTTCATCCTCTAAGGCTTCATAGTTACTCAACATCATGTGAAATTGTGGTTAAATGTTATTCAATTATTGATAAAAAAGAATAATGACACATAAAAATTATACGTCAAAAAAGCGATTTTTATCCAATTACTAAATCACCCAAAATGCCGATTATATATATTGTAATGTTTTTAATTAAATGTACGCTTGCGAGTGTATGTCTATGTGCGAAAATGCATGAAAAAGGGTACATTAAGTAATAAATTGATAATTTGCGGAACAAACGATGCAACTAACAACGATCCATAAATAATGTTTCATACATTCTACATTAGTTTATAGATACGTCAATGTACATTAATTTAGCAACTATAGGCCCGATATTCATATCAGTATCAGTGTAAATACCTTGTGTATAAGGCACGTGTGTGTGCGCGGTCACAGCTGGTACAACAGGCGCGACCGACGCAACGGGAGGACCGGTTTGCAAGGGGGGTGCGGCGGGGGCCGGCTGGAGCCGTGATACCCGGGGTGGGCGTGGCAGGCGCCGGCCGCGTCGCGCGCTGCCGTACTCGCTGCTCGGCGGCAACGGCAACGCACGCCCGCGCTTCGGAGTCGACGATGGCGTCGCTGTTAGAACGACATTAATGGTTTTTATAACTCATTCATTACACACACATACATACGTGCATGCACCCACAAATATAAGATAAAATGTTCTTATTCCAAGTATACGCAATTATCTAGACCACGGGTGAGCAATAAAAAAAAAGAGCATAAAAATCAAACAATTTCTCTTTCTACTACCTCGTACAACTTGCGAGCATAGACATTTCTCAATCATATTGCATTTTGGAACAAGTCGCATTAATTTGGTAAAACTTAATATATTATCAGGAGAATATATGTAATATAGAAAATTCTAAGCGGGTCGCATAAAATTTTAAGGGTCGCATACGGCTCGAGGGCCGCGGTTGTTCACCCCTAATATAGTAAATTTACTCGCACCATTAATCATTATTTAAGTTGATTAGAGAAAGCTCGTTTTTACAATATCGATAGAAGTAAACCTTTTAGACTGCCTCCGGGGCGCAGTGAACACCCGGGCTCGATTACCAGGCCTCAGTTGCAGTGGAGTCTGGATAGTAATACTAACTTTGACTCACACTGCTAATGCCGGCTGCCATAACAGCATAGCTATGCTTGGGCAGTGAGATGAAAGAGGCAAAAGTATTTTAGGCGAACACGCTTTACCAAATACGAACTCAATGTCACAACATAAGGTAAAATCTAGGTCCAATGTTACGTGGGGTAACACTTAGCGATAAAAAAGGACTGAGTGTATGACTTACTGGAACATACTCCACCACTTCAGTGGCCCGGGAATCGAACCTGGGACCTAAACTAATCACAATATGTTAATTGCTTGCAGTCACTCACGTTTTTAGGTGCGAACAGGTAACTTTTTAAATAAAATAAACTAGCATTTCAGCTAAATTTCATATGATGATAAATGACAACAAGGCTGTCTGGATTAGTGTAGCGATATCGAAAATTCTTAGGCTTTTATACTTTCACCCAATAATATTAACGGCCTAACTGTTATGAAGCAGATTAAAAATAATTTAAAAGGTTTAATTGGGAGCAAGAAAATACCGTACATACAGAGGGGTGCCTTTAGGCCATGTCTGAGCACTTATATACGCATCTACATAAAAATATATGAACACACGTCGGAAGTTTTCTGCTGTAGTTATCATTTATTAATTTTAGTGTACAATATTACTTAAATGGGATATGCCTGACTTTCGGGCTTATATGATAGTACCGCCACTGCTACATCAACTACAACCACCTATGTTTCAATATTGATTATTATGCGTGGTATTTCCCTGTAAACAATGATCACCTGGTAGACTCGCCGCCGTTCTCCTCGGTCGCGGCCTGTACGGCGCCATCTCGTTATAATCCGAATAACGCGACGACGGAGGCAACTGGAACAAAAGTTATTTTCATTAACTTGTAAATGTCTATTATCCCGCTACTATTACAAACTATATAATGCGAGCAGATGCCTGGTATAGTTCCACAGAACGCATTAAAAATTTATATTTCACAGCGACCTGTTACACACAAAAAGGATATTGTAAAAACCATTCCATAAAAACGGGATAAAGATATGATGTTCTTAATTTCATTTGATTATCTATTTCATACATTCTACTCGACATCTAATTTTTGAATTTGTCTTTTTGTATAAGAGGCTCATATCCACTTTAATTTGCTACCCGTGTGGAAAAAATGCATCGCATGTTAGTTCAAGTAGTGTCATAAAAAAATAATTTAATTTTTCTTCGTTAGAAGTCCGCTGTCGACGTAAGTCCTAAAGACGCCACATGTACTGGCGGAACGCTTTGTGTTTGTAAATTTGTCGTAACTTTTGCAATTAAAACAAAATGAAAGTTAGAAAATTAATTTATTACTTATTTGAAGTAGATTTCTGTTTCTCGAGGCTGCTTGAGTAGATATAACTGCGATTTCTTTTTCAACTAAATACTATGTAATCGTTACTATATTCTCGTATGAATGACGCTGTAGAGAAAGAAGTTACTTGAGAAAGGAGAATTTCTGATTGTTATAAGCAGACCTAAAACCAAGTAAACGTTCAGTTCGTCTCAGCGCTTCGTTGCATAAAATGTAATAAAAATAAAAATCAAACTGTTTAAGTTAAAACGTATTTGATTCATTCTAATTTGTGTATACTTTATTTAAAGTAAATAACTATTTTTAACAGGTGTGATGGTGAAATACTCAAGATAGACAACCCCTTATTACTTTAGTTAAGTAAGTACCACTCAGTAGAAGACCAAGCAAGCCGCTAGTAGAATGGAAATTACGCAATTTAAGCCGTTGCGTACTCGTTAGTATGAACATTCGTACAAATTATATAGATAAGACAATACTTAAATGGTTTTTCCAACTGATGGCGCTTTAACCCTTTCATTGCGGCGCGATCTCGGAATAATCCATCACCAGGACGTTATAGGCCTGTTAGCCGCTGTGGCGCTCGAACCAGTGGCGGAAACATTACCCGAAGATTTGATATCAATCAATTTGATGCATTTTAATTAAAAATATCTATTACTTATAACGTGTATATCGATGGATTTCTTGGAACGTATATATACTTCTGTCCTGTATATTGAGAGACTCCTCGTGGCGTATATTTACGTCTTTCATAATAAGAGGGTTAATTAAAAAAGGGAGGCATTATGAAATTTTATTTTTATATTCCAGAAAGATAAGTTACCTGTTTAGGCGGCAGCTGAGGTAATTGTACGACGGAAGATCGCCGCTTATTGACGATGTTCTCATACTCCGTGGGCGTGAGACCGTAGCCGTCGTCGAAGAAATACCGGCCGGTGCCCCACGGTCGCGCCTCGTAAGCCCCGTACGGGTAGCTGCTGGAGTCATAGTACTCCTCGTAGCTCGTCTGATGCGATAAATGCGAATGGTCCCTTAAAAAAATAAACATGATATAAGTTTAAAAAACTTCTTCAGCCGAATTCAAAATTTTAATTCAAAATATACTTCAATCAATTAAGACGTCACAGATGTTTTTGCGTAGTCGAACGATTCTAAAGTCGATTCCATAAACGATGGCTCTTGTAATCAGGCAATAACCTCAACTATTAACCTTAAATAATACTAAATTTTATTTAAAAAAATAGAGAAGAATTATGTGCAATGACATAGTGATAATTTCAATTTTAATGACATAATATGGAATTGAAAGCAAAATTAAAATGATATACGTTACCTTATGTGCGTGCTAGTGGTGTAGACATCATATCCATAGCCTACGCTATCATCATACAAAGTATTCTGACGTTCTAGGCTCGGTCTCCGATGATCCTCTAGAAATAAAGATTTAGTTGAAATCATAGCTAGTGATACTGTAAAATATAATTATTTGTAGAACTGAAGTGCAAACATTTCTTAAGATTTTACGATTTATATGTAAATATATACATAGAAAATGTATTCAAACAGTAAATCAAACATTTTTTTTAATTTCACCCCTATAGGAGAAAGGAAGTAGGGGGAAGGGAGGTTCAAATTTTAATTAAACTTTATGTTAGTTGATGAGCTAGAAAATTTGTATATTTTATACATACTAGTGGGTATTGAATCTTAATATTTTTTAAAAAAAAAACTACTACTAAGTTAGACTCTTGATCATGATACATTTGTAAGATTTGTAAAATACACTTACCCCCTGATTGCCAGTCTGTAGCGGTACGCCAAGAATACGCAGATTCCACGCTCGCCTGCGCGTGCATCTGCGACCATGTTTCCATCCTGTAAACGATTTTTTTTTATCCACAATGATCTTACATTTGACCTAAATTTTACATAATACTAAGTGATAATGACGCCGTAGATAGAGAAGCATGCCCTCTCAGAATACTCGGGCTCTTAAAAGGATGGTTGTTGGAACACAGCAGTGACTGCTACGACGACAAATTAATATCTATCCTTATTGAGATCTACACTTATGAAGCTCGGAATCGTAACAGAGATTTCAATAGCAGCGATTAATCGCTGAGCCACGGACACAGTTAAACATATTCGCGAATAAATCTTTACCATAATGTTGACCATAGATAATTAAAAAAGTACACCAGTCAATAAAATTTACCTATTCGTTCTTGGCTGGCTGTTATAATACAACGGGTCAGTATCGCCATGCATGTGGTATTCCTCCCTCTCGTAAGAATTCTCTCTAGATGCCTCCAGCGACCTCTGAAAAGAAAAATTGACAATCATTATTATTACGGTTATTGTTTATTCTTAGTAACAAATAGGAATAGATAAATACTATTACATTTACATAAGAAATTGAACTGATAAAAAGAAACATGAAAAACAGCACTAAAATTAGGTATTTTATCTGTCCTCTTAGCAGCCTCAAGAATTTTTAATAATTATGACTAATTTTCTGCTTTATCTCTTTACAACAATCAAGGTTCAACAGCATCGGAAAATTGTATGAAACATTGTAACACATCTTAAAAAAAAAGTTCGTATTCTGGATCTCTTCCGATAAAAAGTTAAAATTGTTTAAAAATGTAAATCACTACAGATGTCTCTGATATAACTTTTTGCATAGAATAGTAATATTATATTCTATCCAGCACTGGATAAATTTAGGAAAAAATCGGGGTGAATTACGTTGCTAATGAAAAGCTAAATGTCCAGCAGTTGGCTGCCGCAAGCAGATCATAATAATTAAAGCATATTTCATACCAGATATCTCTTAAATGTAGTAGGGATTTAGTGAGCTCCCTTTTTTCCTTTTCTTTTATAGTCACTTTAAAAAAGGTTTTATATTCTTGAGATGCTCTTTTATATTACTCGCTTACTGACTAGCGTGTACCAAAGTGTAGGAAAAGGTGAAGCCATAATCGCAAGGAATTATAGCGGGTGAAGTAAATCGATTACGTGGATAAATTAGTATACTTTAATAGGTATTTGAAAATGCATATATGTACGACTTAGGGGCAGGACGTGTCAAAGACATTTTATTTACTACACTGTTGAATCATTATCTAATTCTTACTAATATCTAAGACGTCGCATTTTTATTGAAAATTTATATTTTCGTGGAAATAAAGACAAGTGCTAAATTAAATTGACGTTTTAATTTCTGATATAAAAAATATTTGTCTTTTGTTATTAAACAACAAGATGATTAGAAACTTACATCTAAAATGCTTTCAGTAATCTGCCCAGTTTCGGTATTATTTCTACAACATTATATTACAATTTTCGTCTTAAGATAACCGGTTCTGTATACTGAATCTGTTGTTCTTATCGCAAAATAGTATAATTTACAGACCATAGCCAGGAAATAAAATATATGTAACGTATGAATAGAAAAGTTTACGGGTTTAGTATAGCCATCGAGGGAAATAACGCCTTCACGTGACCTTTTCTGGCCGGTATAAAAGTTTATAGCTTCGTAAGACTACTATTCATCTAGATAATCTAATATCTAATAGATTATATATTATTCACACAAAATTATAAATGAACACATTAATAAAAATACATTTTTGATATAGTTCTGAAACCCACGAGGGTGATGGTTGCTCTACGCGGACTCCGAGACGGGCTGGCTGGCGACCCTAAACATAGAAAGTGCACCAAGAGAATTTTAGTGCATAGTACTCATCACTTTATCCTGGCTTAACACTAAAACGCAACGTAATTTTGGAAAACTTCGTTCCTGATATATTTGATACATAAAAAATGTCACCACATAGAATTTAAATAAATTATTTAACCAGTTCACATTGGTGCCGATTTTTATAATTCTCACTGTGGGGCGGCTAATGTATTCAACCATAGATTTACGGAATATTGCGTATCAACAAAAGTCATGTAAAACAAATTCGTATAAATGATACGACACGTAAACTAATATCCTTGGCCACTGGTTTAAGGAGATTACCGTTTGAAAAACTCAAGCTTGTACGTCGTCCCTATACTTATAGCCTGATGGGAGATCTGATGTGAACCACCAGTGGCTCACGCCGCCCGATGGGTGAGTTAACTATGAAACACCGGTGGTATACACCGGCGCGAACATGTTAATTGTGAAAATAAGTAATACCTGTGGCGTATGTATCTGATGCGCTGCACTCCTGAACTGTGACGCACTGCAGTTGGCATGTTGTCCCACGGGATAGTTGAGGTCCGACGTGTAGTCGGAGTCTTCGGAATAACCCGCTGAAATTGGGATAAAGAGCTTAAATTCCACCAGTTGATATAAAGTAATACAATTGTAATCCCCTAACACAGGCAGCATCGCAAAATGTAATGGAAAGAAGCAAATATCCTAGTCAAACATTCATTGTTAACCATTATATTTTTCAATTGTACAGTACTTCGCTCCCTGTACAATAGTACTGACTGTAAATAAATTCATTTGGTAGGTAGTTAACCATAATAAAATTTCATTAAAAAAAGCAAACCAAAATTCTAAATCCAGTGCTAAAATAAAATGAACTGATAAAAATACCATAATAATAAAGAAGTGATTAAAATCTTATTTTTTAGTTTATATATATTAAATGTGTACTTTTATATAGTTACAATCTAAACATGACATTGTAAGTATTGAAGGTTATTAATTCCAATGAAAATTAAACAATAGTATACTAGAGTAAGCAAACTTTATAAGACAAATCAGAGCTTGTTGAATCAATTTGTTCTAAGGCAACGCCAGTCAGTTCTTTCAAGACGAAATATAACAAAGAAATGTGAAATTGTAATATAAAATAAATACTCAACTAGAATGAAAAGAAGAAAAACTTAGCCTGTTTTTTTAAAGTTCAATAGGCGGCCGCCATATAACCATATATTTTTTGTAGTACAACCGCCAGTTCACCATGTGAAAAATTAATACCTTTTCAAGAGATGATCAGCTACACCATCATAAAGTACTTTCCGTATTACCATAGGCATCCATTAAAATATACGACACACGAACAATTAAACCTATTAATTAATTTAAACCGATGCATTGATGCGAGCGAATTTAGTCCTTCACTGTTAAAGATCTTATACAATATAACATTGAATACTATCAATTAAATTTATAAACAACAAGTTGCTTGGTGCAGACTACGAACGATATGCTAGTCAGAGTAATATTGTCACTTGAACCAATTATAAAGAATATTTCGCACGTCTAAAAGAGGGGGTGAACATATGATGCAACTACGTCGCGCAGTTTGCTCTTTGTTAATGACACAACAAGCCATTCAACTGTTCAATGGTACGCGTATGATGTAGTCGAGAAATATATAAGGTCTCATTCACTCACAATGAGCGACATATTGCAGCTGCCTGCGCGCCTGCTCCGCCCGCTCGGCGTCGAGGGCGCCGTTAAGCATATCCAATTTTCTCTGGAGGTCGGCACCACCCGTGCCTTCTGCGTCTGAAAACAATGCGCCGTCGCTAGCAAATAATCGCTTTATAACCATCCGCGATAACTTCTAAACGCTCGTTTCGATAAATAGACGCGGATATAAACGAAATGAATCAGACGGACTCGATATAGCCCAGTTTCTGCACCAGTCTTCCACAAGCTGGACGTCATTTTATTAAATAGTTTGTTTTGATTTTGTGCTTTAATTTTTATTGGAGAAATAAAAATATATCACCAATATGACCCAAACAATGTTGAAAAACAAAGTGTAAAAAATTAAATAAAAAAGGAATTTATTTTTTTAAATTACAATTTTTATATAATTTACATAACTGTAGGAAAATAATTCTTTTTCTTCTTAAAAGATGACTGCAATAAACAATAGAAATAACCAAAAAGTAATGAATCGTCAATTAATACTAAGTCAAGCGAAATCTCAGAATTCGGTAACTTATCGGCCAAAGCGCTGTTACAATTGCAAATTTGATTAAAATCTACTCGTTTTCAGAATATGTCTATGGCAGTTAAGCTCTTTTAAAACACCTTCCGACACGGTAATACAAAAACACTTTCAATATCACTGTTTATGGTTCAGATGTTAATTAAAACATTTAAAAAAATGAAAATTCCTAATTCATTTAAAAAAGTTAAAAGTATTTGTATTCTTTCTAATCAATCCCTTTGATCAAAGTGTTAGCTCACAATATACCTTTTGTAACATTGTGCTTGTTTATTATAGCCACTTTTGTAAAAATCGAAAAGAACAAGACGCATCAATCTTTTTAAAAATATTTCCTACTTCCCTTCGGTATTGAATTTTTATTATGCCTGTTTATTAGGCTTTTGTGAGTCTCTTATTCATTACAAAACCACAGCGGTGGCTAAAGACGATATGACCAGAACCGTACACACAGATTTATTAATTTTTTAGCATGTCTGAGGTCTATTTTCCGTCGATAAGACGTGGTCGCCTAGAATACTTTCACTCTCATCTGTATCGCTGTCAAAACACAGAATTGCTGTTATGTCAGCATATTTGATTACATAAAATTCGAGAGAAATAGCTAGTTAAGTGGGTAAGGAGTCTCCAACCATCCAAACCGCACCATTTATATTGACAGAAATAAATTATAAAAAAATATTTGTATTTTGACACGCTATTGATGCAGAACATAACTAATTATAAACGCTATAGACTTTACAACCGAAAGATTCTCGGTTATCTCATTTTGGAAATAGTACTTTTTATTTTAATTTGGAATCAGTTAATTGAATTATATTTAAAATTATAACACTATATAATGGATTAATAAGTAAAGTTGTTATTTTTTACGATAGATTTTCCAGTAACGTGTATTTGTCAGTAAAGAATTTTATGAACTCATAAATTCGCAGAAAGCGTATTTTATTTGATATCATAAGCCTCTGAAGAATGATGTATAAAACCAAAATTAAAAACGTAATCTTTCGCTGTGTTCTGAAGAAGTTGGAATTTAATTTGTGAGGATTTATAAAAGTCACATTAACGTCAATGGATCTTAGCATTTATTGAAATGAACGTTTGGTTAAATCGAATATATTTTCAAAGTTAGTAAAGTTTCATAGAAGTTTTCCATTCATACAGAAATTGTCTTTTATAAGACGTTTAATTGTATTGCGGTTTTTGTTACTTCAATTGTTTGTGACATTAAACGTTAATCCAATATTATTTAGTCTCTTACAAAATGAATACAGACGCTATATATATGATACTTTAAACCAAAAAATACACAATAATTGCATTCCTGTAGTATAATAATAGGTTTAACAATTATTCTACCACTTGACCTACTAAATACGTAACAAATTTGTGTCACATGTATATATTTAACAAATATTCCGTTTAATTACATCATTCACACGCCAAAACTATATAAATTACCTTTGCTTAAGTTTTTTCGTGACGTCACAAAGCAAGTGGCCCGCCAACGGCGCTCATATTATATAAGCTTTATAACCTAATTTAAAAATGGTCGGGAATGTAGCCTCAAAGATTAGCACATGAAAAATTATTATTTTTAGGTGACATTTCGTTTCAAAATTCCGTTTATATTGAAACAAAAGTTTACGTCTATCGTATAAATGAGTCATATTTCAAATTGTACACGGTGTAACATAATCATAACTTATTTTATTCAAAACCGTTTTCTAACTTATCTCGATTAAAATGAAATCAAGTCGCTATGTAATCAATTAATATCAAAATTGTAAACCAATCAATCGATGATTCTCAAAGTATTTAGAGTGTAGTTGCCAGATTTTTTTTATTTAATTATTTTTATTTTTTTATCAGTTATGGTCTAACATTTACCCACAATATCACCTAATAATTAATGACAACAAGACCGTAAAAGGTGATAGCCTAGAATATTTTAAGCTCTTACATGTTGGACTGCCGGAACACAACAATGCTATTATGACGGCAGATTGCCATTGAAGGGAGTAGCTAGACGAGTTCGAAAAACTTTACCACCATCCAGATTCCACTACACTGAGAGCCTAGAATCCAACCCGGAACCTCCATATTCCAAAGAAAAAACTATAACAAAATTTATGCTCAAAGTTTACCGTAAATTAAGAACCAATTAATTAACCTAGAAAATTTTAAATCATTTTAATACAGACTATCATACTAGAATACTTTGTAATTAAAATATACTTTAAATTAAAACTATTAATTATAGCAGTAATATTCATGATATTTTTATTAAACACGCCAACTGATTTAAGCGGTAAGTTCCGTAATAATAGAATAACAGACTTGCTTTTAAAATTTTTCGCAGCTGTAGTAAATTAGTAAGTAGTAAAATTTAAGCTGTAGTAAAAATACGTCTTTGACTGTGTCCGTGACGTAGTGATTTATTTCTTGCCTTTTAACGCGGAGGACCCAGGTTCGGTTCGAGGCTAAAGGTGTAATAAAATTTGGATGCTGGTAGGATTTTTCGAACCCGCCTGCCTATCACACTCAATATCAATCTCCTACCTTAACAGCGTTCCTGTGTTCAACATAACCAAAAAGAAAATATTGTAAATGGAAATCTCTGACGCATATTCTGAAAAATAGTCAATTAAGTAGATAGAGGATTAAAAAAAATAACAAAAAGTGCAAAATCAATTATTTCCATTTTTATATTCATGCCGAAGAACAAAGGAAACGTCTCGAACTATCTCTCATATCCTGCTACAACGGAAGTTACGCAAGTTTCATAACACGTATAACGCTTTGCGTACGTAGATGTTTTCTAGAATAACGTATTGTAAAAACTTTTATGATACAACAATATTATATATCAATGTGGACTTATATAAATAAAAGTATATAAGTTGTATGAATTATTTCAACAATAACAGATTGAATATTGCATTTCAGATATAAGTAGTTAAATATCTATAATATATTTTATTTACATCAGCTACGGAATAATGCACTTGGCCTCGATTTCATCTAATGTTAAGTGACAATTAGGCAGTAGATGGTGAAGCGTGTTCGCCCAGAACACATCTGGCACCCACATGTATGTACGCCGGAACACAGCAATGTTGTTATGGCGACAGATTAACATTGAGGGTGGTAGCTAGCCAGGTGCATTTGAAAAACTAACACCATCCAGACTCCACTACTCCTGTGTCTCGGGAAGCAAATCGAAATGTGATATATGACAAAAAACAGGGACAGATGTAAGACGTGTTACAAAATAATTCAGTAAAAAAAAAGTCAAAAAAATTCAGTAGCAGTAGAAAGTTTTGACCAACTATTAGATATAACCACAGATACATAATATGTGACTGTTTTAGAAAATTTAGTAAAACACATGTAATACAAACAATAAAAACTTTGTCCTTATTACGGTTACGAATTTTATTTAAATAATACGAGTTGTTTAAACTGTTGAAACCACTGCTCGCTGTACATTTTGTTTTAACTTGTAACCAGATTTCGTAACAGCTTTTTTTACTTTTAATACAGTTACGTAAATCGGTATTATTTGTAGGAAATTTCGTAAAGTTACAAAAACGATTAATATACTGAATTAACTCTCCAATAAGTTATGGTAGGTGAAACCGGGGCGCACAGCGCTAGTATTATGAATGAAATGAACAAAGACAATTATTATGTGTTGAATACTTAATAACCTAAATAATTATAACGGTAATTATTAATACAAATTATCGAATAATTATTGTAGCAATCCAGTGTATATCGAATCTAAGTATAACGCGATATTACAGAAATAAATAATAGGCGTTAATCCTAAAATCCTGAAGAAAAAACATCTACGAAAATAAAAGAACTAGAAATAAAGGCAGTTTTTGCTATATTTTGTAAGAATAATACATTAGCGACTCATTAAAACGTGCATTCGTAATTGTCATTACGACATTATATATTTATAACGTTGTAAAAGGGCTGCCATTTTGTTAATTTAAAACGATCGATATCAACAAGGCTGATTATAAGAGACAACCTGGCTCTGAACGCCGTTTTATAACATAACTGTAACGCTTCGTTTATGTTTAACGGTAAATAAATGAAAAGTAAAGAAACGCAGCCGCTCTCAACAGAGAAATAAAATTTCCCATAATTACAGAAAAAGGATTTTTATGTAAATAAGATTTAGTGTTTTTCCAATACTTTAAATGCTTGTTTTTAGTTTTCTACCTAAGTAATTGCTGAAAATAATTTACTAAATAATTCTACGAATATTATTTATTAAAGAGAAATTAAGATTAAAAAGAAATTAACGGCTGTAATTTCATAATTTCTTAATTTTTTTAGTCTTTCTATCTAAATAGTTACAAGAAGACCAAAATAAAAGTTTTCAATCTACTTTTTACTAGGTAATTCATATATCTTTGTCAATCACGGAGAATGATATCAGAGGTGTAGATGTACGGCACGTTACCATCCATTTGCTGTTGGCGTAGCGTTCCGCATCGTCATTTGTAATGCGTAAGACATTGAAACAACTCGCCGGCGTCAGTATTCCCATTCGATAATGACGTGGGTATCTTCAAGAATCACTTTATTAGTAATCGATTCGCTATCGACCTTTTAGCAGTCTACTAGCCTGTTTATGGGTAACTTAACACCGATTTTTAAAAACTTGCAAATTAATAAAAACTTTGTATATATATACACACATAAAAATGAAAAATGTGAATAAAGTAAAAAAATATAAAAAGAAGTTTCTAATTGTGTTACGATGAATGATCAGGACTAACTCTGAAACCACTCAACCGGTTTTGATAATATTTCGCCACCATCGATAATTTAGTCCAGCATAAAAGATGGTTTTTTTTTTCGATTATTGACCTCAATATTTGTCATTTCAAATGGAATGTTTATTATACGACGAAAATTTGGTTAGTTCTATAAATTCCAAGCAGATGGCTATTTAAGTTGATTCATTTTTAATAATTGGAAATAATGGACAAAATTCATTAATACATGATTAAATAATGGACAAAATGATACATCTTTAATTTATTTGAGAAATTTTGTGAATAAATCATTGATTACAAATTATAGTTGAATATGAATTATACGAAATGTGTTTGTACATATAAACTCAAAATGATGCTTTAACTGATCACTCCAAAATTTTGATATAACATTTTAATATATGATTTAAAATTCAATAAACCTATTATAACTCACGACCTGCAGCAAAGCGTCGCTGACTCAGCGAGTATAAAAGTACATCAAAGAAATTTCTTAATTTGAAATGTACTGAAACATGACGTTAAAACAACGACACATCTGAATATTTCAGTGGACTCTATGAACTCGGCCTGCTCGTTAGGTACAAGTGGTGCTTGTCCTAGATAAAATTATGGAAGACTACTTAGTAAGAAAATTTTTATGAGAAACGTTATTTATATAATTAGAAATGTAAAACAATATTAGAATCAAGAAATTGTCGCTTTATTATAAAAAATTGCTATATAAACAAGGCTTAATTTTTCTCCTTAACAAGAACGAAGTACTAAACAGTTGCAGTCCGATAACGGCCACGACCACACGTCCGCTCTCGTACTGCTAGTTACGTCATTCGCTTCGCACAATTTTCATTGCGGTCACTGTGTGTTGTTTATTTCGTCCTCGTGGCTGCCGCCGGGATACGTGGGGATTTTGTACAGGTTCGCGAGTTTCCCGTGCGTGCATACCTAGGGCATCGATTCGGCGTCTACTGATTGTTGCCGTGTGACCAGGTGCTCCCGCAAGTATACTTCGAGGGTCACGTTCGCGTAGGTGGTCATCGACCAGATACGTAGATAGGTTTCGGCGGGCTTTGAGCAATCGCACTCTCGCTCGCCGACTTTGTCGACCTCCCCGCCGCGAGGTGGGGAGGCCCTGAGTGCGCGGCTCATGCGTGTCCGGAGTTGTCGCAACTTGTCCAGAGCTGTGCTCAATGTCGATTTATTGTATAGTGCAGTGTAGTATAGGTAAGTCCGCGATGTCGATGTCCGCGAACATCGACTTCACGGACTTCGTGCGGGACGAATTCCTGGACGCGTAGCCCCACAACCAGGCTCGATTAGCGGAGCGCGCGGCCCTTTTGAGAGCCTCCGAGAGCCCAGACTCACCTCTCGCTCCCGTTTCCGTCCCCGGGCACTCCCAGTAAACCCATCCCCCGCACATTGCACGTCCCATTAGGGGGCCGTCGCTGATGGCTCGACCCCTATCCCCACACACTCGTTCTCGCTCCCGCTCCTGCTCTAGTCTGAGACCGGAGTCCTCCAGCTCCTCCGACACAGAGATTGACCGCCTCCTCAATCCTTTCGTCCACGGAGGATGAGGACGAAAAGGGCTTCACAAAGCTGGTGAAGCAAAAGCTCCGCCCCGCACCCGGCCCCTCTGGCCGCAGCTCGCCTGGCTCTCCACGGCTCCCCTCCCCTCCCCAGTGGTGGTCTTAGACATAGCCTTTCTTAAGGACGTCACTATACCCGTCCCTCTATCGGGACGCATCGTGCACTCATTTCCGATCATCGCCCGGTCATCATCTAGCTGGGCCAGTGCAGCGGTGAGGGCTCTCTGACCAAAACCTCCGTAAACTGGCGACGCCTGGAGATCAAACTCCATGCCACACAGTCCCAGCATTTGGACGAGATCCTCGACTCGATCGAATCGCCCGACGCAGCCGTCATTCGTCACATGTCCTCGGCAGTCGACGAGTACGCAGGTAGTGCCTCAGTTGGAGCCACATTTTGGTGCACTCCCCGGCGACATCCGCCGACTTATCCGATCAAAACACACCGCCATGAGACGTTACGATAGGTACCGTTCCGAAGAGGTACTAAAGGCGGTCAAAGAGCGTACTAAAGAACATCGCTCGGACAGGAGGGACTCACTGCTCGTAAGTCTCGAGCCCGCCCAGGACGCCTACTGGCGCCTGGCCAGGTGCCTCAAGACCAAGAGTAACACCCACGCCACTCCCCCGGTAGTTAGGGACGTCGATGCGTCATTAGCCTTCGACAACACTGAGAAGGCAGTTTGTGTCGCCGACTGTCTGAAGATATAGTGCACTCCATCATCAACGCCCGCCGACCCAGCTCCTTTGGAGGCAGTGGAGACAGAGTCGGCACATAGGGCTTCTCACCTTCCGGAGGGTCCCGCGCTAGAGCCAGTCACTGTGGACGAAGTCTCCGACTTCATCAGGGAACTTAGGTCGTAATCCGCTGCCGGACACGACGGCGTCTCCAACAGGATGCTGAAGTGTGTCCCCGCACAGCTGATCGTCTTGTTAGTGCAGATTTTTAACGACCTACTCGCCAGCTGTTTCTTCCCGGACGCCTGGAAAGAGGCGGTCGTGATAGGTTTTCCGAAGTCCGGCAAGCCCAAAACTTTCCTTCTAGCTACCGCCCCATCAGCCTTCTCTCCTCACTAGGGAAGATATACGAGCGCCTCATCCAGGCGCGACTTCGTAGGCTCGTCGAATAGAGAAATCTCCTGCCAGATGAGCGGTTCGGCTTCAGGCAAGGACACTCCTGCGTTCGCCAACTCCATAGACTTTCAAGAAGACTAACAGCGCAAACTTCACCGAATCCAGCAGTAGCGAAATACAAAAAATGTTATCGAATGTAATGACTAAAAACTGACAAATTAAATTAAAATCATAAGGCGCTCGAAATAATAAACAAGTAAAGTGACAACACATGCAATTTCGGTCTGTGTTATTTGAGAACAAAACAAGAATATCAAAAGTGCGTCGTAATTATTAAAAAAAGGCCTAGTTTCAGTATTAATTACTTATTTATTAGAAATATACTTAAAAATTTTCTCGTGTTTATGTCATGTTTTATTTTTGTATCGGGATAGTGCAAAAAAATAAACAACTTATCATTTCTATTTCTTAAGTCACTGTAACAAAAACTTAAACTGCGAGAACGTCGTTTTTCTAAAACCCGTCACTAAATTGCTCGCTGTAACAAGAAACGTTTCTTTTTTCCAAGTATTATTCAACTATTTCTAACGTAAATTTTTAAATGTACGTCCGCTTCAAGCAGTTTTCTAAACTACATTTTTTTCTTTAGTATTCAATTTAAAAACGGAATACCACATGATTTAGTCCCATTATTATTAAAAGATTTCTATTTCAGATTATTCTATGACGGATGTCATAATTTTCTTGGATTAATTGTGACGTATCTGTCATTCGACTTATATAATCATTTACATAATCTACTACAAATGAGTAACATTTTAAGTAATTAATAGGTATTTCAGTATCGGTATATAAAAAATACATTTAGAAAACCATGAAATATTTTAAAATATTCATACTACAATATTGGTTGTAATCAATGTAGGGATTAACAAGTACTTTTAAAAATTTATCAGTCTGCCTTTCAGTAAATATGTTGCCGCATTCTAAAAATTCTCCTGGACAGAATTTTTGAAATTATTATCATAATTATACTATTATTATTATTATTATTTATTACTATAATTATGACATAAATTTTTCTAGGATAACAAAATGCCTGATAATAGATTTAAATGCTTCCTCTAAAGTTCTCCCTCCATCACTGTAATGTAAATGTATTTAATACAATACAAAAATTAATATATCTTTAAATTACCAAGCAATATCAAGGAGTTCGTCAGTGTCATCAACTCATATCTTTCCAGATAATAAACTCCAACCCTAATTCAGTGCAGGACAGCCTTAGGGAACGCTGGCAGCGAATTGAGGGTAACCAGGATAAACGGTTTAGGAAACTAATATAACCAGGCGTGTTCCAATTAAATAGCCAACGTCTGCTGAAAGATACAATTTAGTGACGTCGATCGTTATTAGTGAAAAACAGTTGCTTTTAAATTATTGAAGGTATAAAAACCTTATTAAGGTGTCTATTTTTTTCTATTATCTAGTACTTCTTTTTAATCGTAATTAAATAGTAATGTTCAAGATTAAAATACCGTAAAGTAGCAAATAATTTTATTGTTTTATACAGATAAAAAGTTCCGTAAAGTAATGCTTGAAAGAGTAATTTTTTATTATTTATAATCATAAATAATTTGATCTTAGCAAACTTTACAAAAAAAACACGAACGACGAAACTAGTGTAAGTTTGTAAATTTTTGACAAAAAAAGTCGTTAAGATAATTAACCTCCCTAATTTCAAAAATTTATATTTACAAACTATTAATATTTATATAATATATGTATGCTCTTATAAAAGTATTGATACTTTTATTTCAATTTTATTAACACTTGTATAATATGTGCACGCTTGAATTCCGTTAAAAATAAATAGTACAGTAACCCGTTTATTCGAGAAGTCTATAATAAAATATTGTGTCAACTCGTTTCTTAGAAATGTTTTGCGAGCCCTTAGATTTTCAGACGCCTTCGTAATTTCTCCGGAATAAGAAGTCTACATTTCTTATAAGAAATAACTAGAAAAAATTGTTTTCCCCGTCGCCGAACACGATAGTTGGGGTTATGTACGTCTAAATCATTTATATTGAAGCAAAGGCGCCACTACGACGGCTACGTCAATCTGGTTGGTTAATGGCTTAAACGAAAACCATGATGATCTTAATTATGTCATTTACAAATTTCTTTTTAACGCGGATAACCCGAGTTCGATTCCTGAGCTACAGGAATAGAGGAGTATTAAAATGGAGCGAGTTTTCTTGGAAGTCGCCTAGCTAATTACCACCCTCAATGTCAATCAGTCGCAATAATAGCATTGGTGTGTTCCAGCAGTCATACATGTGAGAGTAAGAATTATTGTGGACGAAAAAGCTTCACTTAACATCAGGTGAAATCGATGTCAAATGTTAGCCTATAACCAATAAAAAATAATACTTCAGAAAAATCATTTACACAACTCCATTGTATGTTTTTGCATTTAACCACTCTATCTACTCGTTAACAAGATTCTACACCCTTACATTCGCTAAGCAGCGAAGTCTGCCGTTATTACATTTTAACTTAATTTTATTTTGTTTGTAAAAAAACTATAAAAAGCATTATTTATGACCAATTACAATAATAAGACGCTAGTATATGCTAGTAATTGTGCGAATATATTCTCATTGAAATTCAGTTGGCTATGCAATCTGAAATCGCGTAGCATCAACATCTACTAGAGAGCTGTAATCCACTACATTACTTATAGGGGGGATCTTCAAAAATATGCTCTGCCTACTGAGGGAAATCAGGGCTATGTGGTGAGTTTAATCCGAAAAAAAATCGCAATAGTCCTTTCCAACATTTGGAGTCGCAGCACAAATAAGAACACAACTCGCAAGCATTATTGAAGCTGACTGCAACCAACATCGCTATATGAATACAGTATTTTCATTAACATTAATTAAATTGAATTGCCTGCATGCTCTTGACATTGCAAACGCGTACTAGACGCGACCTATATGGCATGACAATACGGTATAATATTTTTTAAACAAACCCTTTTTTTAATTTGTTATAATTTTTTCATAAAGTCACAGTTTCAGTTTTAAAGTGCTATATAAACACTTATAGCTTAAAATTCTTTTATTCTGATAGGTTTCGCATTTAATATTACACGAATAATACTTTAAGAAGACTACTCTTAAGTCTCGAATACCTTTATTATTTTCTGAACAAGCATTTTAAGTTTCTTAACGCTTTCCAACGTCTCAAACTATTACTGCAAATGAGGTCATCTTACATTGACGGTTAAGATTGGAACATAATGAGAAAGTCATTATTACTTAAATACTTCAACAAGTACCATAATCATTTAATATAAAAAATAAAACACAAATGGTAATATTTCAGTTTGCTTTTAAAAGCGTAATAGTATAAATACTAACAGACTTTGTTCTTCGCTACAAATAGGTACAATTAAATTAGTAAATGTACCGCCGCCAAAATAAAAAAAAAATTAAGCATTACATCCTTATGAAAGTTTTCGTGATTTTAATCCAAAAGCTACCTAAAACAAAATCAAATATTTTAACAGAAATAAACAAATCAATTTTTCCTCTTTCATGTATAACATCCACAAGATTTTTTTTTTAAATCTTATGTGACAAATTTAGAGGTATAGTTTTTCAAAGCAAAAAGAATAATAAAAATAAAGATATAAAAAAGGTGTTGTCATACACAAAAAGGAACAACAAGCTATACAATTCAATCTAAGAAACTCCTTAATGTTATACGTTGATAATATAAAGAGCTTCATTGTTCCAATCATAAAATGACAAATAACACATTGACGAGACGACGAGAGACAAATAACATATTGTACGAGTATAATAGGCTAGAATGGAGATTTTACAGTCAAACAGCCATCAACGTAAATTTCAAGTAAACAGCTTAGCAATATTTATGTCTAATATAGAGCACTAAAGTTATGTCTCTTAGATAATTGTTTTTTATTGGTTATGAGCGAACACTTGACCTCGATTTTGCCTGATATTAAGTGCCAATGAGGTAAAATGTGGTAAAGCGTGTTCGAATACATCTAACTCTTACGCGTATGACTGCCGGAACACAGTAATGATGTTATGGTGGCAGATTGACAATGAGGGTGGTAGCTAGCCAGGTGAGTTCGAAAAACCCTATCCAGACTCCACTATTGTGGCCCTGGAATTGAATCTGGAACCTTCGCTTTACCAGGCAAATGGGTAAACCACTGTACCACAGAGGCTGGCAAAAAAGTATGTGTCATAATAATAAGGATTGTACAATAATTTGCCTTGCTGATCGCGAACTATCTTAATAGACATTGAACGACAAATCTGACGCATTTAAACGTTATGAGAAAAAAAAGCGTAGGCGCCGTCTAGCCGGCTCTGAATGTCGTGGGCGGATGGTTAAGCACGAATATTATTACGTCAATGCCATAGGAACGGAGGAGGCTTAATGAATGACTACAATTGAATCAACGTCTTCAGACGCAGACGATACGGCGTCACAGATCACATATTTATTTGTATTTGAATGTTTACTTTGAATATTATTTATTTATTAAATATAATATTTTATTTGCATATTATATTTTGATATGTTTTTATATAAATTTATTATTATCTGTTTAATCGCAATACTTTCTTCCTTCCCTTACTTACGTGCAAATTTTCTGCCATTCCCTTGGTTGACTGGTAGAGAATGCCACTATGGCATTAAGTCTGCCCTTTGCACCCTTAGTTTAAGGTGTATCGTGAAGCATACATAAAACATTTGAAATCTTTTGTCTTAACCGTATTGTTTTTAGCCTTCTTAAGAAAAATATTTCGTTTTATTTAATGATTCATATGTAACAAATTATAGTATCGATATATTTATAATTGTTGAATTATTTAAACCAATTAAAATCTATTCGTTAGTTTGGAACGTAATAATCAAAAGCAAGATGAAATAAAATAAAATTATTGTTACAAATAGTAATTCATTTTGTATTAGATAACTTTTTGTCGACTTCTTTATTTTGATCCAACACTTTAGTTCATACGAATAATTGAAAAATGTAATGATATTAGTGATAAGTTCGCGGTTTAACGGTGACCATAACTTTTTTCATTTTTCATTCATTTTATTTCATGTGAAATATGCTCAAATAAAGAAAATTATACAATTTTAGTATCAATAGATGAAATAAATATGTTAATAAAACTAGGCCATTTTATGGCCAGACGGCGCCATCTTAACGCACTTGTAACTGTTGCCAAGTTTTTATAATAATACTAGTTGAACCCGCCAGACTTACTAACCAGAAAAATATATTTATCTTTATTATTATTGTTATTCCAAAAGAAACCCTAAGTTATGACGCCTTGCTCTGGTTTTACTTTGGTGATAAATTATGAGTTTCTGCATAAAGAACATTGATAGATACGACTTGTAACGATTTCTACGGGATCGCCAGCACGCATGTGACACCCCTAACGTTGCTGTCTTCTATAAGTTACGGTTACCTTTGAACATCAGACATGCCGCTTTTGCTACGATAGCTATGTGTAAAATTAATAGAGTTGTAACAAATTCAAATTCTTCAACATTCGAAGTCATCAACTAATCGCGTATCGTAATTTGATTACAATTTATTTCGTAATAATATTTTTTTGCAGAACTTTCTAGAATCGGTAAGTTGTGCCCCTATGTGGCAAAGGCTCAAACGCTTACATAAGTAATGGAGTTTCGAATGTGGCAGCTGTTTTTCTAACCCGCCCGGCAACTTTCCCTCTGAAGCAGTAAACTTGTTGACATTACAGCACTGCTTTGTTTCGGTAGTCAGTTGTAACGCAAAACAAGGACGTTTCACTGTCATTGTAGATTGTAGTGTCTCCGTGATGCAGTGGTTTACCGCTTACCTTGTAACGAGGTGGTTCAGGCTTCGATTCCAGGGCCACATGTGTAATAAAGTCTAGAAGGTAGTAGGGTTTTTCGAACCCGCCTGGCTACCTATGATCCTTAATATCAATCTGCCGTCATCACACTTTTTGGGTTATACCAATGACATATATTTTATCCACTTACCAAACGGTGGTTCAAATCTGCAGTCGAGGAGGAGCGCGTGACCCGTAGGGCCGGTGGTCCCCACCACCGCACCGCCCCGCATCATTAACTGCGCCTCTAGCTCGATCCACCGACCGCCGCACTCCTGCACGTTAAGCAAAAACAATAAGAGATTTAAAATAAATGCGCCAAACGCGAGTCGATTTCGCGCCGCGAACAGTGTCGGGCCATAAACACCAATAAAATCAATTTTCTTGTCACGACAACAAATATTAAAATTGGAATTAATCCTATTTTTAATATTTCCTTTTGTAGTTGTATTACAAAAACAATCCGGGATAATTTCATCTTTTTATGACGGTTCATGAGATAAATAGACAGACAGACAGACAAACAGACGGACGGCGGGGGCTTAGTAAGTGTAATCCCTTCAGCAATGAAAAATATTTTAAGTAATTCACTATTACATTACTGATAAGGACTACATCAGGTCTAACGTAAACTAAAAGAGTTATTGCGTAATTAAAAATGAAATAAAAAAGTTTATCGCTCTGCTCGTCTCAAACTTTCACGGAAATTAACAGGCCATTGGCGGAGCTTACCTCTGAGGTCATTCAGTGAGTCCCTTTTGATTACGTTTTTTGTTTCGCTTGGGTGGTTTTTAATTGAATTTTATTAAACGATAAATTCGAGTATGCGGCTTAAAATGAATGTTTAAAAAACAAATCATTTATTTCAATAAATTTGTCATTAAGATGAAAAATTTACAATGGCTGTACAAACGTAAAATATAAAAAAGAACTTAAATTTGAACACATACTTAATTTACTAGAGTAAGTTTAAATAACAAAAAATAATCTAGATACATCATGTTTATTTGTCAAATTAAAAACATGCAGTTGAGTACATAAAAAGTTACTTTTAACATAGACCTTTTGTCAATTACTTTAAAAACACAATGATTGTCTCTTAATTCACTCCGTTATCATTTACCGCATTGTCTATGCAAATACACGTGTGTTTGAAATCACAAGCCGCGGAATCTCTGGAATCCAAATCGCGTATGCCATCTAACCACAATCTACATATCTCACACGTGTACATGAAAGCCACAGTGTGTATAACCATAATTATGAAGATCAGAAGCATATGGTTTCTGAGTGGAGTACTATAGTGCGACAAATTTAAATTATTTTCATTACGTCTTCTACTTTCTTAAAAAACAATTCGACAAAGAACGCACGTAATGAATTTCTACATTAAACAACAAGAAATAATGAATCATATCATTGCATCCTTGCTATTTTTATTAACTTATTATGTAAGCTACAAGTAAAATCCAAAAACATTTTTTAATAATACGAATAATATGACAATATAATATTTATTAATCAACCTTCTATTTTAACAATAATCAACCATAAAAACCTACTTATATAATATCTGCAATATTTTGATATAAATTTATTATACCCGACCATATTATTCTATAACAATGTTTCCTCTGTGAACGTCTCCTCGAACAATTTGATTGTCATTCAATTTACCTCGTTATAGGCAACGGATGTAAGAGGCAAGTAGTGATAGCCCAGCGCTCGGTCCCATATAACGCCCTTGTTCCATACTTCCACGAGGAGCCCCAGGTTGATGTCATTAATTTCACTGGCAAAAAAAAATACAATGAAATAATGTAAAACGTAGTACTTAGCACCCTCCCCAAAAAAATGCATGTAACTCTTGTCTATATCTCAGTGTGACGAAAAAGAAACAATGGAACAGTACAAGCATTTACACATTCAACTATTTTCACAACAGTTAACCTGTTGTACATGCTTCAGATTAATTTAATATTTTACCGGAAGTATTTCTTCACCTTGTACTAACGATAAGTAGCTAATAATACCAAGTAAGGACTTCTTCATGGCGCGTGTCGATAGTCTTACTTAGTAAAAAAGTTAGATAATGGACTGGGAATAATTCCTAATATTATCATCATCAATGGTTCGACAGAGGGTTAATTCTTATTTCCATAGAACTGTAGTAGTCGCAGTTCTAAACAGTATTTTCTCTCAAGAAATATTAAGCTATGGAATAAAATTACTGCCAAGGTAAATCCAGAGCTACATTGTGGTACGTCAAAATGGATGTCTTTAGGTCCCTGTGTAGGCACCGCACTCGTGATGCTTCAGTATTTCCAAACATCGATAAGTTAACTGTTAACCATCAAGCAAAACCATGCTTGTTCGCTACCTCGGCGGTATAAATAAACGATATGCCGCAGCGAAATATGCTCGTGAAGTGGCTGCTACTGTCATTTGTTTCTAGTTCACATGACAAGCAATATCGCGATCGAACTCCCGCAAATTCTCTTAAAATAGTACTTACAATAGAAAGTCTTGTTCCCAACATGGTGTTGGACCCTTCACTGTCACCGTCGTCGACTTGACATTTTGCAGCTTAAGTGTCACGTAAGTGTTGAATTGTGTAGCTGCGAACAATATCGTAACGAAATAAATGTCTACATTATACATTTGGAATTAATCTTTCGTTAAACATTTTTATTTGAAATCAATTGGGAGCTTGAAAATTTATCCGGGAATAAAATCGATATAAAAAAAATATTCTAGTGATTCAAGGGTTATTTGCAGAATTCCATGACTTAATAAAACAAAAAAAATATTTGCTCAAAACTACAACACAACACGAACCCATAATCGACAGTCGATGTCGTACCGGTAACATCTGAGGATGCTACGTGTGGTAGCCAAATCCGTTGATTATATTTTAGTCGTATTCGCGTTTTAATGAAAGAAATGAACATAATTTGCTTTTTTTTATTAAAATTTACTTCGATTTGTATTAAGAGATCACATAAATCAAGTATCAATCAAGAAAAAGATGAAATCTCTTACCTTGTATACCAATATATCGCGCTTTTTTTACTGAAACAAAAGAATCGATTAAAATACAAATAATATTGCAAGATATACTTCTTAATCTTCTAGTGATAACAATAAACTGTACTCGGCTAATATTTAGATAAAATAATGTCTCTAGCTGGTGATTTTTTTACAAAACCTCTATGTGTGAAAATATTATTTATTCCCCTTATTATTTACACCTATATACCATAAAACTAAAAGGAAAAAATTTTTTGGAAAAGGCTAATCTCGAAAAACATTGAATCGGCTGTCATAAAAATTGAAACGTGTTTGAATTTTTTATAGTATGAATTTCTTTTTAGAACTTGCTACCAAACCGCGTTATGGTATTTGTAACTTTTACATCGTTTCACCAGTTTTCGACAAATTGTTATTGTTCAACCATCAACTGAATTGTAACAAAGTTCAATCACTTTTAATGGAGGAATAATTTTCAGAACATCGTATGAAGTGTTCAACCACTTACGTATAGAGCCACCCAATATTGTTGTATATTTAAAGAGTGTAACTTGAAAGGACACGTCACGCACACATCGAATATATGGCACAGTCTTTGAAAGCTTAATAGAAATATAATATTAAATCTTTATTACATTTTCAAAGTAAAATGCCTATATGATATATAAAAAAGTATACATATATATATACTTATTCACATTGCATTAAAAAAGGGGACATTATATTAATCTTTTTACTAAGAGTTATTTTACGAAGTTAAAGTGTTTATTAAACTTTATAATCATTCAATATTTTCTTCTATTAAATAGATATCCCTGATCGAGACTGTTTATTGTTAAAAGATTTTTAGGCACGCCTACTAGCTATTACTCTCTACAAAATTCTTAAAAAATCAGACATAAAAGAAAGAAAACAACAATAAAAAAACTCATTAGAATTTAATGATAAGCATGTGCCTAATTAATATTCTTTTTCACCCATAAGAAAAAGAAAGAATCAATGAAAATTATTACTTATGTAATATTTATTAGTATTAATTAACAATAAACATAAACAATAAAAATATATTTTTCTAACTATAACACTTCATATAGAGTTCTTTATGAAAACCTACATCTAATTCATTTTTATATTTTCGTAACCGTAAATACTTGCCATAAAATGTTACTTTTTTTACCTTTTTTAATAAAAATTGATATACTATCATAGACTACATTTTCACTTACCATCAAGTGTTCAGGAGCTAGAATATATTATCTAAAAGAAATATGAACAACGATTTCGGGCGTATACTGAAAGTGCTGACAAATTGAACTGTTGCTCAACTTTGGCCTATGACATTAATTTCAGTTCTTACAACGCTGGAAACTTTTACGTTCATTAAACTTAGCGGATAGTAATTTTGAACTAATCATGAACTAAAAAGGTTTCTTCAGCAGTTTTATATTCAACTCAACAAGACTGGAAAATAATTTCTTGCTATTTGTTTTGTACTTTGCACAGTTTTGAATTTTCATTCACAGATTTTCGTAATAGACTACGTAATTAAAATAAAATATTTAAGTACCTCTTTCATACTTTTTATTTTGTTAAATTTGAATTTTTATTACGTTAAACACTGAATATACTACATCCATTACGTACATTTTATTGATGACATCTATTATATCACATACGACAATTAAACATGCATTAAAAATACTTGTTTTTCTCGAAAAATTTAACCGACTGACCGACAGAGAACAAGTACAAAATCAATATTTTCTATTTTCTACATCCATGATTGAATTCTTTTTAAAAATATTACTTGCTCCTTTCGAGTATTGCTATTTTTAAGAAGAAAATAAGGAACCATGAAAATTAATACTCAGTTAAAACATATTAGATCAGATACATGAAAAAGGAACAAACAAACGATACATGTCAAATTAAGATTGTTTGACGATTCGTGACATAGCCGAGAAATTAAATGTCCATCATATCGACTACATGACGGATAACAATGGTATTCGATTTAAAAATAGTTCATTATAATGAATACTTTTATGGAATATGAAAATTACTTAAACAAGTCACCTTAAATAAAACATAGATGTAAGTACGGAACCTTCAGTGTTACATGTTTCTTGCGTGCATCACGCCATTAACCAGAATAACCCTAAAATCGATGACGCAAATCGCTCTTGAAACCCTCTGCGGTTTTTATAATTATTGTAAATGCTATAAATATAAAGCATTAGTTTAAACATATAAAAACTATAATTTCTTAGCTAAGATGACGTAACTTTTCGATATTAATTGATCTGTTTGAATAAAACATTTACAAGTAAGAACTTATTAAAATTTAGGGCGTTAACATTTCATGGAGTCGTAAATAAACAATGTAAGAGATTAGAAATTAGCTACAATTAATTTTATTTCTTTTAAAGTATACTGATAACTATCTTATAATACAATATTCTTTTAAAGAACACTCATGACTAACGCATAACTATAACTAGAGGCAGTTCGCTCTTGGCGAATCTTTCTTGCGGCATGTATTTCTGCCAGTAAACGTCGTTAATGAATTATTATTTTCTTCCAATTCGTAAGCCCATTATAGCTAAAGGGAATGCGATATAGTAATTTGTGGCCGTCCTATTCATTGATTTCACAGTTATCATACAGAAACTAGTTACCTTCATATTGATCTTTCTTGCTACATACACTGCAGGCCAAAAGTTTGAGACCACCTTGAAAAAATTACAATATTGAATAAAACTCCAAAAGTTAGTGC
>DWQX01001367.1:0-28639 GCA_018245475.1 Pharmacophagus antenor | reverse complement strand
TAAATAAAAATCTAATTTGAATGCCAGGTAAAATAGAACAAATCAGTGTCCTTAAGCAATGATATTTTTTTAACAAAATCACAATAATCACATCAACTAAATCGAGAGCGAAACAAAACATATAATTTTGAAATGCCGCTATCATCATGTACTACTATTATATACTAGTATTAATCTGCCTATATTATGGCTGCCGTTATTTAATGTTCAAGGTTATACATACACGAGGTTGTCATCTTGCGGACATTATTAAGGACTTTGCCAAAACCGTAGACTGACACGAGATAGAATTATTTCTTGACTGTTCTTTATATGGCAGTTGCTTGACGTAACGTATCTACAACATAGTGGCATCATGTATGGGTCTTCAAGTGCGTTAACTGTATATATACCACTTTTATGAATTAAAACTATTATTTGTATTTATTATGTACAATTTAATATAATTATTTCGTAGCTTTATTATAAATGAAAAAAAAATATTTCAAAATACATATATATATCAAATAATATTTTAACTTCCGTTTATTACATAAAGTAAAATTTTGTTATAAAGCAAGAATAATTTAAAATTAAATGTGTGTTTCTTTTTATATATTGAGGTGTCCAGGTTTTAGCGGTAACAGAACAACGACATCACGTCGGTGATTATACTATTGTAACTTACAACTTAAACTCGTTACTTAAATTTTGAAGCTTGATACGGAAATACAGATTATCTGAACTTGTCTCTAAAGTGCTTTCCTTCATTTTAGGCGTAAAAAATACAAAAATATTGGCATGGATATGTGATAAAATATTTTGGTTATTGCTAATTGATTTAATGAGTAAAGACAAAAATCAATAACTAGAATGTAAAATTAATTATGATAAAGATTATATTAAAATTTCAGAGGCGTCTTTTCAATTCTTTTTATTTAAGATATACTGGCTGGCTTTAAAAATTAGTATATAACAGACTGGCATTTAAATTAAATAATTGTCATGGAATACATAACAATAATTTTCAATAAAATGTGTTAGTGTTTGCTGTAGTATACCAAAATTTTTGTTACTTCTTTTGTACGTCTGAAGAATGTAAAAAGTTTATCGATGATTGTATTGAACATTTAGTATAAGTAATGATTATAGACCTTAGTGGGCTAAATTTCTTGTTGGTCGAAAATATTTAGTACAATATTATAAAGTTTTTGAATTTCTAAGGTAAGTCAACTCAAATCTACATAGAACTATTTAATGCTTTAATTTGTAGTTAATTTGTCTTAAAATTAGGACAGATTCTCTCCAAAAAGTCACTTATATTATTATCAGTGATAGGCGTGAACGTTTAACAATATATTTTTACTGTTATTTTCACGTATTAACACATGAATTTGGAAAATGTCATGTGGCATGGGACTTTAATTATTGTAACGGCTTGTCTCAACGTATTTTACTCGCTTTGTACCAGAACAGGACGAATTATTTCCAGTATGCTCTGCCGTCACTGCCGGAAATTTTTGAAGAGCGGTGAGGGAATCAAATGTTCCGAGTGCGACTCCAAATACCATCTCAAATGTGTGAAAGAAACGGACGGCGTACTTGAGAGCGGAGACCTCGGCTACCAATGGACGTGTGCACTGTGCCAGCACCCGGCCGGAAAGTCAGACCAGGAGCTTCAGAACTCTTCTACTCACGTTATAACTGCGATGAACACAATCTCTGAGAAGTTTGAGCTGGTGAACAAGATCCAATTACCGAGACTCAGCGTTGACATATTGTATATTAAAAACACAGCCGAGCGCATCGCGAGGCAGAATGAGAACATCTTGCGTTCGATAGAGGAGTTGAAGGCCAGACGGGACAAAGGTAATACGACTGCGCCAATTAATTGCTACCAAAAGAGACATTTAAGCTTAATACCAAGAACGAAAACGACCGAAGAAGAAGTTCAACCGGCGAACACACTCCTAACCTTGAAGAAGCCGGTGAGGTATAGAAGCAGAAGGCGATCCAACACACTACACGATATACTCCTAATATTGAATAAGAAGCTACATCAGGCATCTGTGTTGTCGAAATAAATCTAGAAATTGAACCTGTTTTTATAACATCATGTTGTCTTTATGAATTTAGCGTAAGGTACACTGAGCATTCTTGGCTATCAACTGGAACTTAAACATAAAAAGTCTAATTACTGTGACTTACTCTTACTCAATGAAAATTGTATTGGTAGCAAATTGTAATTGTGGACATGGTTTTAACGTTTAGTCGAACTTAATACCTCCTTACTATAACTGTTGAATATATAATTAAAATTGATCATAGCTTAATGGCTAGTCCTAGGAGCGCTAATGTTATGATGAAAAAATATCACTTAGGTACGCGATTATCTATTAGCGATGATTACAGACTAAAATAAAATATGCAATAGACTTGCCAAATGCAGGCTCATGTTGCCGATCATCGTTTCGGAATCCAAACTGCTTAATTATTTGAATACAATTCATACAAAAGGATTACCTATACATTAGGCTCGTAAACGTATGCGCAGAATATCAGGCCTCATGATTTAATCATGTATATTTGAAACACGTTTTGTCCTAAAATAGATAACAAATAATAAAGGCCTTCAAATCTAGTGATAGATGAATAGTCAATGACCTCGCTTATCTTCTAGTATAGATTTTTATTGTAATTATTGACAGTAGCTATTATTGTACTTTACCTACTATGATTCATAAAGATTAAACCGATGAAGTCTGGTCTATGTAACACAGTGTATGAAAATTTGATTTGAAAGCAATTGCTACGTACAATACCGTAGGTATGAGTTATATTTTGACTATTAAAAGAGGTGTTTAAGATTTATTGCATAACCACGAAAGGTCAATAACGACCTTCTAACCGCATCTTATGCTAAATTGTTCCTTTTCTTTACTTATCAATATGATATTTACCTCATAAGTATAATGACAGAATAGTAATATGTCCTAATTTTTAAACGATATAAGTATTATGATAACATAATAAAAAATATGACAAATCTGTACATTGAATATTTTTTGAAAATTTTAAGTGAAATACATTTTATTCAGAATACAGAGAAAAAGTGTATACATTAATTTTTTTTGGATTTTTGGCCGTCTCTTTGATTGACAACCAAGTAAAAACTACTGAAAGAATTTCCATTAAACTTGGCAAGTAGGTCACTTATTTCATGGAATAACATTTAGGTTACTTTTTATTCCAGTAAAACTGAAGGCATCCTGTGAGAGAGTAGGTACTAAAGGTTTTTCTCATAATTATCTTAAAAGTAGTAAAATATTAAATATAATAGATGTAAGGGTAAGTAGCTCAAAGTGAATCAATGTATTCACTTTGGGTTACTTTTTGTAATGCATTGGATTAAGTATACTGTTTAGTTTAAGAAATAACTAAACAATGGCGTCATCTAAAATTTCCATTCTAAAATTTTGTAAACGTAATTCAGTGAGAAAACCTTGTCAAATTAGGTGTGGTTCATCCTCTAACAAATTAAGTTCAGGTAAAAAAGTAACACGTCTTAAGACTCTTAGGCGGTATGAACTACGTAGGGTCAGCTACTTACAATGTCTATTCTCAAAATTGAATTAAATTTTGCTAATTAGTTAGTTTTCAAGAAAAAAATAGCAAATAAATGGAAAGGAACAAAGTACGTAAATATAAAAATGAATACAGTGTAATGTAATAGTGTCTTCGCTATAGGATAATTGTGATAATCATGTCTTCCTAATATAGTACAATGCGTACTAGTTGAGACACTAGCTCTTAGCGTGTTAGACTATGTATTCTATTTACTGTAATTTTTGATACAATGATCAATAAATGTAACAAGTGTCATTGGGATATACTACAAGTTGCCTTTTACATTATTTCGCGTAAAAAAAATAAGGGATTTGCAAAAAGGATCTATGTGTATGATTCAGATCAAAATCTGTTATTTTTGAGCTTTTCTATTGAAAAAAACTCAAAGTAACAGTATAGCTTATAAAATACCTTGAAAGAATTAACGGCATTTATATATAATATCTTCCTAATCTTAAAGGTCAGTTCTCGGCAATCATGGAGATTGTAACAGATGTCTCTCTATTTTTATGTCTATTAAGTTTTTTTTAAGACTAATAAATGATTTTTAATACTTTGCGCCCATTACGATTCGAAGACAAATGTATAATCGATGAACCATGCTGGGAATCGACCTAATGAATAAAAACTAACAATCAAGAAATTGAACCATACGTTAATTAACTATTGTTGTTAGCCTATTTGTCATTCCACTCTTCCCCGGGTACAAACCGGACAGGAAAATTAACTTTTTCCGTCTATACTCAGAGATCATCAATCAGATGTGAATATTACTTAACGATTTTTCGGTGCATCGCGAGCTTGTTTCTGATAGTGTTAGCTTTTAACTGTATCAGATCGGTATATAATATTTTTATCTGTATCCTTTTTCTTTTTTTCAATTGGCAGTCCTGATATGTGGATTTAGGAATATTTTGTTTTCATGTAATAAACGTAACGACGACTATTCGGTAGCGTTTAAAAACTGCAAAACTAATATTAAGTTTCTCTGAAGTTTATCCCGTCCATCTCCAACTTTCGTAATATGTGTAATCACCGATTGTAAAGCGTCCTCAATAGTTCTTCCTTCATAAAAATGGTCATGAATATAAAAGGAATTTAAACTAATCCTAATTGGTATTTTTTTTTAAAGTAAGGAAATTGTAAATGGAACAGTGGTTTCCCCTACAGCTGACTGTATTTAATCCCATAATGCTTACATCGGAAAACTGTATATTACGAGAAGATATACTGGGTATAGCGTAAAATGTTAACGGAATTTATCACTACTTTATTATATATAAAGTAAAAACATCATGGAACTTTAATGGTTAACTCGGTTACCACTTTATTACTAACAAGATCGATTAACTGTTTATTCGTCTATGTAATCAATATAGCGCTATAAAATGTTATCATACTTTGTAACATTCACTTGAGTAATGTGAGAAGCGCACACGACAATACAACAGCAAGTCTTTTATTGAGCAAAAAGACTTCCATCACAGGCGAAACACCGCAATAAATGAGAAAGTGGTATGCCACTATAATCGCGGTACAAACACACCGCGAGTCGCTACTTGCCTATTAAGCTTAAATCGTATTTAAATGACGCCGTCGTCTAACCAAAGATTTCATTGAGTATCACGCTTCCGTTAGAGACGGAGTGCGTTCAAAAATGTATCTAGTAACGTGTTTAGTGTTGATACTGTGCGCTTCTACACTTGCCCACCAGCCGGAAGTTAGGACGCCTTTGGGGGAACTGAAAGGGTACCTACTGAAAACCAGAGGTGGAAGACAAATCGCTGCCTTCACTGGTATACCATACGCAAAGCCGCCTGTTGATGAATTACGATTTAAGGTAACGCTTACGAATACTTAAGTTCATTTAAAAAAGAATATAAACTAAAATTCTTTGTGTTATAAATTTAACCGGGCAACTGCGATCAACTTTAACGTTCTAAAATTAAATAAGTATAAATTTTTTTACGTTGATAAGAAGGATGTCATATTGATTTGATTGTTTCAAATATATATATATATATATTATAGAAGTTAGATTTTATAAATAAAAATAACGTCTTCTCTTTATTGATCAGCTTTAAGAGATTAAATAAAAATAAAATAGAAAAGATATTTATTTTTATGTCCAGAAAATGGCTGTAATCTTTCAACCAAATCTATAGCCGAAGTACTTATCCTTTTGAAAAGATAGGTAGGTTCTCGCTGAAAAGATATTTATATTTTTAGTGGACAACAGAGATTATCGAAAAAATCTGTGAACAGTCTGAAATTTTTTTTTTCCGAAGAGGACGCGTTTCATTTGTGCTGATAAATGCAAATGTAGTCGAGCGATAACTACACCTTAACCACTACAACCGGTTATTTAAAGGTCGCTAAGTTACAAGGCCCAATTATTGTACAAATTTGAAATATTAATTAGGTTTTAATGAATTTTTTTCTCATATATGTCGTGTTCTGTGTCAGTGTGTAATCAAATATTGTCATAGATAAAAAATAATGTCTCCTAATGAAAAACAAAAAATTAATCACGGTTTAAGAATTAAGGTTAAATTTTGCATTCGTAACAATGATAAATTTTAACGTCTACCATGGATTAGTCAAGTACTTGTAACAATGAGCATCTTTATTTCTTTTATTGATTTAAGATTCTCTTTTACAGATTATATAAGTTTCCACCCCTCATCACCCACTCAACGTAGAGCTCTGATCATTCATTAGTCTAGGCAATCGAGCGACCAAGTCGCTCTTAAACAGCGTGACTAACACTAAGTGGATTTATGTCTTTTATATCCGCGACGATTCTAGGGACAATTATATCCCTCATTGGGACGTGCTTATGCATAGCACAATGGAGTACCGACGCATTTCTTATATCTCGTAGCCTTTTTAGTAGAAAGGTTGTGCTACCATTGAGGACGTTTTAATAGGTGGACGTTCCACATAACCTTTCCACCAAAAGCAGGCTGTCTTTCGATAATACTTTCCGATACCTAAGAGAAGATAGATATCACAGTATCTTTGCTCCTAGATAATACGTGTGTAAGTAATACTGCATCCCCGAATTGAAGGGCGCTGTAACTATTTAGCCTAAACTCAATAAATTGGTTTAAAGAGACTTCATAGTGCATCTAGCAAAATATTTTCAATATATACCTGTTTACCTCCACGTTGTTGTGGGCAAACTTGAAATCGGGTAAACGTGTAGCCAATCTCAGCGCTTCATTTGATGAAAAGCGTACAGCATGTCACATGCACGTGTGTAAGAAGAAATAAATGCATCAATTACGTTGACACAGCGTAATGAAGTAGACAAGTGATCGACCGGTTTACAATTTATGCCACGTGCTCGAATTGTTGTTATTCAACATTGTGTAACTACGTAAATATTTAGTATTAAACAAACATGTAAAATACGATACACGATCAGGAGGAAAAAAAAAATAGTAAACGCAGCGCCAATAATAATAATCATCAAACTTGCCCTCGGTTAATTTTTATTATTCCCCCGATGAAACCGCAATCTCTAAGGTTTTAAACCGTACATTATTAAACATTTTAATTTTTTCCAGTTTCGGAAAAAAAAGTTTTTCAATTATTTTAAACTTTAAAATTTTTTTCATGTGGATATGTAAATGGAAGATATTGATGATTTGACGAAGTAATAAAGAAGAGGAAGAAAAAGCGGAAATATGTTTTTTAATTATTACAAGGAGAAAGTTTTCAATTCGACCCGTACACTTTTATGGTCTTTTGTCTTTTAAATTTTATAATAGTTTTTTTTGTTTTTTATACTAGATGTAATATATTGAAATTAATTATATCTTTGTATATTTAAAAAAATTCAACCTGAGAATTGAAAAACAGAGAACGTACATTTTGAACATGTTAATTTCAGTTGAAACTTCAAATTAAACCAATTTGTTTATTTATATTTTTAGTTTAATTGAAACATTTGCACCCGTTTGCCATTTCTGTTCAAACTGATGCTTTTTTCAACAGTAGGGTGACGGACATTTTTCTTTAGTTTCCTTTTCGATTCTGTAGTAACTTTTAGAATTAATAATTACTTAAACATTTAAAAAAAATTCCAAACCTTTATTGTAAAATTTGGTCGAAGTGACACGTCCTGTAAACCTGTTGTTAATATTTATCAACGTTTCTTTTCTTTCTCTAATTTTGTATAATTGATGCTCGTGAACCTGTTTATAATTGTTGAAACAGTTTCTATATATTTTTTTATTTATCTTCGGATTAAATACCTTTAAAAAAAATTTATTTACAAAAAATAACGTTATCATTCAAAACAATAGCGTTTTTCTTACCGTTGTAATTGTTGCCTGTATAATTAATTAGTGTCTTTATTTGAGATAATTTTATATCATTAGCTAGTTAATAATTATAGGCGAACACTTTTTATTATTATTTAAAAACAACTTCGGTATCAGATACCAAACCGATATGTTAAGATGCTGTAGCAACGAGAAATTAATATACGCAAGATTACAAAATGTGCATCGCATAATAATTATTTAATGCAAAGACCAAACCTGAAATAACTGTAACATTTAGCATTAGAATTACGGGACGCATAATTTTTACGGAACAACATTCGGTAAAAAAATCAATATAACTTATACGAGTCCGATTTTTTGTTACTTTATTTTAATGTTTCTGGCATTATTATTATAAAAAAAAGCATTAAAATTCATAAACGCACAAGAACGGCCCCATGTGTTCGCAAAGAAAACCGTGAAATGAATTTCGGTAACTCCTGCATTAATTTATCTTGGTATCACACTAGTTCAAGCACTTGTAAATTCTTCTGTCCAACAAATTGTGATAACCGTCGATTGTGATTCAATGATCTCTTATCCACGATGTTTTCGAGAACTAAGTAAATATGGAACGAACGAACAAGGTCTCTATTATTGTAACATGTTTTCCTCGTAAATTTGATGAAAACTTAAACAAAAAACAAATGATAAGTAATGCATATGTTATACGGAAATTATACGAAGCATAAATAATTTCTTTCATTCTCTATTAAATAATAGATTAATAATGTTCTACACATATGTAAAGATTGTATTTAAAAATTTAATATTACGTGAGCACGCAGTTGGCGGGGTCAACGGATAATTTTTCTTAGCTGTTAGCTTTAAATAAAAACAAAAAATAATTGTCGTTTAGAAGGAACCGGTATAGTCGGTTCTTAGACACCAAAAAATAATTGTTTATTCATTCATGACGATTAAATCTAATTTTGGAGATTGTAAAGCCTTGAATTTTTTACGACGGATGCGCAATGTGTACATATTTGATTAATTTTTTAATAAAAATCTTCTCTTGGTTTATTTTGAACTGTACATCCACACAGTATGACAGTTAGACCCTGTCTAAAAGATCGTAAAACATAGATTTAACTCTAACACAGTAATAATAGCAGAAAGATGTTGGTAGCAAGTTGCAAAGAAAAAAAAGTAAGGAAAATAGAAACTAGCAAAAGAAATATAATTATTAACACTCGCAAACTTGTATACCTTGCATTGAATAGAAGTATTGAGATTTTTAGACGAATATAACTCTATTGAACAAAGCTAAATAGAAAAAACAGTATTTTACAGCAGTGATGTTACATGCGATATGTTTTAAGATAGTAAATTAGCACACTTTATTCTGCATATCTGAAATTATATGACAATACTAGGAATTATGCGATAATCATTTAATAGCATAAATTAAAATTGTTTCGATACTTTTTCTTTAAATCTTTTCATTACATATACCCGTAACAGATTTGTTGATCAATCAGAATATACATACATATATATTTACGCAATAGCGCGTGTGGCTTAGGAATTCCCGCCTTTTTCCTTCCTCTTTTCACACGTAAGAGAATAAATAACAACAATTATTATGATTGATTATAATTGTACAACCATAAATGATTTACAAAAAAAAATGTTGTTATTATTATCTTATGCAACATCGTCTGTAATTCAATTTACAACCGATTTTCTTCACAATAACATTTTTAACATCCGCTAACCAGTGTGAATGTTTAAATTTTAAATAGAATCCGTTCAAATGTTGTTGACCCTAAGCCATTGCTTCAATTATGGGTTTTGAAGAAATATAATGGCTATGAATGTCCTAAATCATGATCATGGTCGCCCATAAACAGCTGCACATTCGGGCGATCACAGCTGTGTTGTCCACGTTTAAGAAGAGAGTAGGCTTCTTTTCGAAGGTCCGCATGTTATATAGATCTGGAGTAGTTTTGCGTGGTAAAAATGTTACGCTTAAAATGCACAGTAGAAGAATGCTAATCGTCCAGATGGTGAGGAAGGTATATAAGCTTTTATTTTAAAAAATATGTAATCTTTGTCTAAAACTTACGCAAATCCTCACTTAGCTGTTTAAACGAAGTTAAATCATATGTTGCACGTTAAGGAAATAATTAATGTTTTCCTTATCTACTCCACCTTGTTTATCTCTTGAACAATGCAATGGTAATATACAAGATTTTATGATGTAATTTTCAACCTCAAATAATAATTCTGGAATTTAGTTTGGATTCTAGTTTTATTCCTATAGCAAACCATTTACGAAAAGTTCCTTTTAAGGATTAATATCCTACTTCAATCAAGCCGGGTTTCACTTGGCCAGTGTAAAATAGCGCTGTTAATATTGTTCTTAGCTTTAGATTAATTCGTTACATAAGTGATTTGCGGGGTCTTATAATGATTAGAGATAAGAGTAATGACTCTTATTGAGTAAAAAAAGATATTTTCAGTTTTTAATAATAAGAAGAATAATAGCATAAGATTAATAAAGTATTATATTGTGTATATAGTTATTTGTTTGCACGTTTCTGTAATTATGAAAGAATACATTGCACCATCCGCCAGAGTAACAATTGTGTGAAAAATACCGGCATGACCGTACGACCTATTGATTATACGTACATGATTAAAATAATTTTCTACGCAAATGGCCGGTATTTAGCCATTAAGTACACTTTGACTGCCTCCGTGGCGCATACATTGTGGTGTGGTTTTTCGAACCTACTTGGCTAGCTACCACCCTGAATGTCAATTTACCGCCCTAATAGCCTTAATGTGTTCCATCGTTTATACATGAGAGAGTTAGAATTTTTCTGGGCGAACACACTTTAGCAACTACAGCCTTATTGCCACTTAACATCAAGTGAAATTGAGGTCAAGAGTTAGCCCATAACCCGTATAAAATGGTATATTTTATTTTTAGAATAACGACGAAATCCAATTTAATTACCTTGACTCGGTATTCATCAATTCATTTGAAAATGTAGTTTACGTTTGTAATGGTCATGGTTAAGAGAATGTTGAGATTAGTTGAATAATACTTATTTTAAGATCTTCAGGTTGAAAGTACGTATTTTAACTCTTAGTCCTAACTTTTAACAAAATCAACAGAACAAAGTCTTTCAGCGAACGTTCTTTCTTTTGTACCTTAAAACAAATTTGTCATTTCATTACTGTACTGTGGTTAAATAGGTTTTTTTATATGATCAAACAATATTAATCTAGTCAAGCTTAAGAAGAAGACACATGTATATTGTTAGATTAAAAATATATTTAACTCTGAATAGAAATCACTTAAACTCAATTTACGTACCGATGAATGTTTTTGTAGAAAAAAAAATAATACAAACATTTACTGTTAGGGACCCGTACCGATTGAAGAATGGAAGGGAACATTGAATGCGACGCAGCCAAGTCCGGTGTGCGTGCAGCGAAATCCTTACACTCGCCAACAGGAAGTGGTTGGACAGGAAGACTGTTTGTACCTCAACATCTATACACCGATTGTAGGCAACGTAAGTCTACGACAACTGACACTGAAATCTCAATTCTTATAAGTTTTTTTTGTTATTTAAGTCAGTGGATGATGACGTTCCCTTATGTTCCACTCTATAATGGGAAATGAGAAATCTACAAAATACGTAAATCCTTATTCAAATATAAAGCTGAATGTGGGTTGCTATTTGCAAATTATGTATATATCTTGTTCAAACACGAGATTAATAAGAGAACGAATTTCTTTAACAATTATCCAAACCTCAATTCGATTTCGAGGTCAGATTATAAGCAAATTAATACTTCAAATTAGACACATTTCAGATTATTCTACAAACGGCAGCTGTTTATTTTACCAAGTTAAAGTGCTGATATAGTGTCAAGTACATTAATGAATAATAAATTTTGTTTATTACAAGCTGAAGGTCGAAGATAAATAGACGTGTAACATTGGTTTAGACGATCATATGCTGCAGCGACTTTTTTATGGCATTTTTTTGAAAGTATACAACATAGCCTTTTCAATGAAAATATAATAAAATATATTTTTTTTTGTCGACATAATGAATTTGTGTTAAGAGGTCACAATTAATTTAAGCCATTAATTTTTATAAGTTAACATTTTTTGTTTACATTACACTGTTTATTATAATTATAATGTAATAAAATTTCACTAACCATACATTTATTTAATCAGAGTCTAGTGTAAGAAGAGTGAAGACTTCTCGACGGACTTTTCGGCTCGAGCATGTTTATGCTCATTAATAACATTGCTGAGATCCGGCAGTAAAACATTAGAGAACCAGAAGTATTTTTGACAAGCGCGTATGACCATCTACGGTCACTTAATAACAGGTTCAATTGATGTGTTAGCCCATGACCGATAAAAATAAAAGACTGAAGCTTTCGAAAAGCGTCTGATCAGCATTGTGAAAACACAAGCCACATTTACTCTAAGAGAAATAATTTTACATGTACTCTCTTCGTCTTCCTAATTTTCTGCTTTGTGCACTTTAGGAAGTGGACTTGGGTCGTCTCTTACCTGTGATGGTGTTCATACACGGCGGTGGCTGGATGTGCGGCGACGGGACCACGCAGATGTACGGCCCCCAATATCTACTTGACAGGGACGTGATACTGGTAGCATTTAACTACAGACTTGGTAAGAATATATTTTTTTTTAACTTCTATCATTATAGATTATGTTATAGGGTGACTATGTACTCTTTTTTTATGACATCTATGTAATCTATCAACATGGTCTACGTAGTTCATGAACTTATTTGTTTGTTATATATTTTTAACTGCCTTCGTGGAGCGCAGTGATTTACTCCTTGTCATATCACATAGAGTTCTCGAGTTTCATTCAGAAGCCACAAAAGTAGCGGAGTCTGAACGGAGGCAGGCATTTTTAAATTTGCCTGGTCGTCTATCACGCTCAATGTTAACTTCCAGCCATAACAGCGTTGCTACGGTCCGGCAGTAATACTTGTGAGAGTCAGAGCATTCTGGACGGCCCACTTCTCCATCTACGGCCTCGTTATAATACTTGATGTAATGTGAAATTAAAGTAAAGCATTCGCCCATTGCGATTTAAAAGGAATCACCGGGTTTATCGTTTAATGATCTCAGAGTTTTACAGAACAAACACATTACACCCGAAGATTCAATCTGTAAGTGGTGCGTACAACGAATTTGTAAAATGCACCCAGTTGTTAACAGTTACGGCGTAACATACACGTCCACTGTGCACTCAGTGTGTCGACTAACATGATTAAAATAAACAGGTATAATTTATGTAGTGGTGTACCTTGACAGATTGGTCAATCGGTTTAGTCGATAAACTAATTAATATTATTAGACCGGTTTCACATTTATCTTGAATGGTAAAATATTTAGCACGTGTCTCGCATAAGACATCGCTACTATGACTAGTAGTCAATTTTTGTTTTTTCAAATGCCGATACAATCTTTTCTAAAATAAAATAAAGAGTGAGAATTAAAGTTCATTCATTTCATTCTAGTCTAATTTCTATTTATTTATTATTTACTTAATTCTTGAATTCTACTGGTTAAACTCTAAAAAAATGGAGGTACGTAAGTGTATTAATGATTTATTTTAAAATAATACAGGTCCGCTCGGCTTTCTCTCGACTCAAGATGAGCACTGCCCAGGCAATAACGGACTGAAAGATCAGCAAGAAGCACTTCGGTTTATACAGAAGGCCATTCACAGTTTCGGCGGGGACAATAACTCGGTCACGATTTTCGGCGAGAGTGCGGGCGGTGCCAGTGTGCACTACCACATGCTCTCAAAGACCAGTGTGGGTAAGCGAAATTTCTAGTGATATAGTAATATGCACGGACGTCCGCTCGTCTTTCCATATTGCATTATAATTTAATAATGTTATTGTCCTCTAATCAATCACGATGTAGCGGATTTTTTATCTAAAATTATTTTGTTTTTGATGTTTGTTTTACTTCGTTCAATTAATTAAAAAGATTTTATAACGGGTACCTGGATGAGTTCTCTGTGGTATAAGGGCATGACTAAAATAATTTTAAGTATTAAATTGTATTCAAATTCACTTTTATGATTTATGTGATTATGTAAAATAATTTAATACGAGATCAATTGCAATATTGAAATATATTACAATTTAGTCATCCACTAAAGGAACACTTAGCAGCTTAGCAATTTTGTGAAATTAAGTACGTAGTATATGGAAATTGGCGATGTAATGCAGTTTATGGCTTTGAATTTGAAATAATAAAATGTCTTATCTAAGAAAAAATATTAATGTGGGATAAAGTCTGTAGACATGTAATGTTAATTTAGTTTATAAATTTTATGTTCATTAAAGATTTTCTTCTCCAGGCTTGTTCCATAAAGCTATATCTGAGTCGGGAACAGCTTTGGTGCCTTGGGCTGAAGCGCCGCCGGGAGAGGCGTTACGCAATGCCTTCCGTCTGGCCAAATTCTTGGATTGTCCCCAAGCACCCTCTGATGTCATGCTGGACTGCCTTCGGACTAGGGACAGTTACGAGATTATTAACACAGAGTATAAATTCTACGTTAGTAACTTTTATGTCTATGTTGAACTACTAACTTATAGCTTGTTCAGCCTTTTAGGAATTTAAATACCATAGTCAATAGTATGAGAGCAATGTTATTCATTAGGCATGGGATTATGAACCGATGACACCATTCAAGGCGGTAGCAGAGCCTGATCTGCCTGGGGCATTCTTAACATCAAGTCCTCGAACGACTGCATCTATCGCCGCCGTGCCGTGGATGACTGGGCTCAATAAGGACGAAGGTTGTTTGAAGTCCGTTTGTAAGTCGAATTATTCTTATCATTATTAGACATGTTACGATAGGTTTTTATGTATTATCTATTGTGTGTAACTATCCAGGGATCACTGCCAACTCGAGTAGGTACCAGGAGTTCATATCGGCTTTCGAGGCGATAGCGCCTGTAACTTTCTACTACGAGAACTCACCCTACTCTGATGTCATAACAGATCGTATCAGGGACGTATACTTTAACGGAGGTGAAACAGAGGTGATCAAGAACGGGATACTTGATGTGAGAAAATGTTTCTTTAATGCGTTTTATTTAAGATGAATAATAATTACACAATTAAAACATTATTTCCACCGATATGTACAATGTTCATTACTCTTAAGAAGCAATTTCAATTTGGAAGCCTCAGTTAATATTGTCAATCCAAAGGTAAAATTCATTATGTAGTATAATTCACTAATAAAGTGAATTATGATTTCAGTTTTTGTATATCTCACAAATCATAAAGATAATATTAGCTCCTGAAACTTTGAGAGCATAATCATGAATATGTACAATAGCCATTTAATGATGCTTTCTTGTCGTATATTTTCTTATTAAAGAAAAGTTAAAACAGTAAAATATCGTTTTCGGTTGACTGACTTTTTATCTTTACATTTTATCTTTACATCGACGATATGTTAAGAAAGGTATATTTATACACACGAATTATCCAGGAGACACAATTTTTTATAAAACTTCAAATTATTATTAAAACATAACGTATATTAGTTTATTGTAATTAATATTTAAAAGCCAAAATGGGAATAATTACAGATCTACACCGATTCTTACTTCGCGTATCCAGCTGTGGAAGCCATCGAGTTGATGTTTAATTACACAAAGAATCCAGTTTACCTCTACGAACTCACGTACAGGGCCAGTAATAGCTTCTCACAAATATTCGGCGATGAAGAAGGCGACTACGGTTAGTACTTGAATAGTGCCACCGTCATCGCCTCACACGGACAGATTGCATTTCTAAATAAAATTGAATACATTAAGCTATGTCCGTAGTTGATTCAGTGAAACCATTTTTCTTCTATTACACATATTAATCTTGTCCTCATTACAACATTGTTCCCATGATTAAAAGTAATGTGGCAATAAGCTACCAAACGAAAGAAATCAAACATAACCATGGCCACGCAGTACAAGAACAACTGCTGGTAGACGTACTAATGAGAGAGAATCCCCTAGGCATCCATTTGGATTTCCTTTTCCGCTTGAATACAGATAGAATAAAGATATGTATGCTACTGATAAAGACTGTGTATCTATTATTGATACGTAGATTCTAGACATCTATAGTGCATATACTATCATTGTATTTTTGAGTAATGAAAATTCTATGGAAATGGATTGGTATCAACATGTGCCAGTCAATTTCCTTGGCATATTGGTGTTACTATTAATTTTATAAATAAAATTTTCTTAGGAATATGTCACGCCGACGAACTGATGCACCTCTTTCCTATTTACTTCCTCAAGAAACCGTTCAGTGAACAGGACAGGGAGATGAGCGAATTGATCATTACATTATGGACCAACTTCGCAACTACCGGGTAAGCAAATTTACGTATTTAGCAAACAGCAAAGTACAACTTATTATTTAATATGTAGTTCCCAGAATTATTGTATTATGTACATTGACATTTAAAAACCATGCTGATTGATTAAAAATCAAATCTTATTCTCGATATGGACGGCTGACAGTTCATTTTTGATGTTAATTTATTAGTGGTGCCAGTAATCAAAATCTGGTTATCATTGTATTAGACGAAATTTTGTTATAGATAATTATGTATACAATCCTTGATTTACTAAATCTAATTCCAGGTTTTTGTTATTTTTTATAAATAATGCAGTTTCTTTAATTATACTTTATCCTAGATTATTTTTAAGACAATAATTAACATTGTTACAATTTTTCTTTATTTTTAGTAACCCGAATAAACCTAACAGAATTCCATTCGCATGGCAACCTGCGAGTAGTAGCAAGACCATGGAATATTTGGAGATTGGAAAAGAACAGAAAATGAAAAACCATCTGGCCTCTCGCTCAAGGCTCTGGGGCTCCTTACCGCTGTGGCATAGCATGCGCACGAGAAAGTTTATCGACGAGTTATAACAATAAGAAAGAAAATTCGATCAAGCACTCACTTCAGAACTATATGCTCCTTATTATTTAAGACTTTTTCTTTTTAAATAATGCTATCGCACTCTTAATGAAGAGGAACAAAATGAGCATGGTATAGAATTGCTCTAAAATATGAGGGAATGACGGCATCGTGAACTATATACTTGTATTTAATATAGACAAATTATGATTTGGAATGTATATCAACAAATATGCATTGTATTGTATGACATTTAACAGATCGAGCAATTAGATCTCAAAGGTAAATTTATAAGGTGTGCCAATAAAGGCTTTTTACTAAAAAACACTTTCATTTTAATAAGACAACATTGAACAACCATAGGTGTATGATGTAAATTCTGTACTGCAAAGTAACACATAACAATAGATTTAGTATTAGTCATTTTGACTCAACAACGTTTATTCAAAATTTCACTGCACTTACGTGTGTCCAAATTTTAAAGTTTTTTATTTTCGTCCTTTATGGCAACTTTGCTTTATATTTTTTCTAAAAAAGGAAATATAAGGATTTTTGTACTATGAATTTACCATGGCTTTTAAATAGAAATTTGTGAAAAAGTTTCAGTAAACTTAATGTTAAATTCTAAATATATTTGTTTTCTATTATTATCGGTTACATTATTGACTTAGATAACGCGAAATAAATTTAGAATTTGCGTCGACTAAAATGCAAAACTACATGAATTTAAGCTTCAATTTGAAGATGGCACCACGTGATGATATGATTTCATTTTTCATAAAATTAAATAATGAAAATTGTATCATCATAAAAATCGCAATTCATCTTTCCGTGCATTTATCTTTAGGTGTCCACCAGGCGTTAAATTGTTTCTTCATAGAGACTGAAGTGATGTCTTTGGCGTTGGCCGCAGCACATAAGGCACAGTAATTATCGGTTTCCGGTGAACTGTCAGGTGTGTGGTAGGAGTAATGGTTCTTCCATCTAAAGAATCTTTGGTATATAGACGGACTTTTCATTATCTCGAACATTCGTCTCGCAAGTCCTTCCGGGCCGTAATCTAATGCATTGATGTAGGCTCCGTCCGGCAAAAATCTACAAGAAATGTCATAATGAAATAAATTTATTTGTAAAGTACCGGATAAAGCATCAAGAAAATTATATAACAATAACGTGTATAATACTCTAATAAATTAATTTTAAATTAAACAATTATATTGTTATTTGATGTACATCGTCTGATTGACGCAAATTTTAACTTAACAACAATGAATAATTGGATAATGTGCGCTGCTAATATTGACAGTTGTTTCAGATACCCCCAGAGAGCATCGAACATATAAGCATTGGTATTAAAATTTTAAATTAATATAACTAACCCGAATAAGTGTTAGTAGTTTTTAAAATAGTTTTTTTATTATATAGTAGATAGGTTTTAGTTACGATTATAGTAACGTAAATATAACTATATATAAAGTCTTATTATTATTACAAATTATAATAAACGTGATTCTGCGTCGAGTAAAAGTACGTTTATAGGGAATGTCTATTGATTTTTAATCGATTTAAAGATGGTCTCATGGGCAACAATTGGTTTATATATCGACAAGAAATAATAGTATCCCAGAGAGATAAGACGTTACCATGGTGACATACGGTTGAAGAGAACTTCAATACGCGATAGCAATATTTTGTTGCCGTGCAAATTATTAATTTGAATAATTTAATATTTCTATTACGATAGATAAAACATAATCATATAAGCTACCGATAAGTACTGCCTATATTTTATAAATGCTAGAAAAATAAACCAATTTATAAGCTGCGTAACTGGTGAGGTGATGCTATTTTAAAGATGAAAAAAAAAAGTATCTTTTTGTATTTACTTTATCGAAAATTATTAATTAAACTAACTTTACCTCGTATAATTGGCACCACCAAACACTATGGGAACGGTATCGTAATTGAGAGCATGCAGGACGATATCTGTTACGTAATCTTCACTCATCGAGTTTTCAAAGGCGAGGTAGAAATAATACTCATGCTCCAGCATTTGAAGACATCTACTCATTATTCCTTTGGGGCAATTATATTTACCACAAGCTCCGTAAATGTCTATTTCAAGTTGGTATTCGTTAAGATATACTTGCAATTCCTTTACAAATTCCTCTCTATGACTTTCGGTTTTGCAGTTGGAAACGAACCAGGCAGCAATTTTCTGTTTAGATCTTAACTTCATTATGTATTTACTGTCAACTGGAGTCATGTTATCGATCTTTATCCAATTTATATTTTTACTAGGTCCTATAATTTTTCCTTCATTGTCTTTTATTATAAAATATTTCCAAACTAAATCCGAGTCCAGTCTGTATGTCCAAGTCCAATTGAAATAATCATCCCATAAATCATCACATATTGGCAATGTAGCTGCTGAATCTCCACTTACGAATACAAATTTCTGTTTTATACTACGCCTCTTTGGAAGTTTACGCGAATTCTGAAAATATTCAATATCTGGTCCATCGAAGAGAACCATTTTGAAACTTGAAAATACATTTAAAATCTCGCTTTGGTCAGTTAAGTAGCAATTCTTATAAGAGCATTTTTTAGTTACGAACAATTTGGAGCCCTCACCGTTTTCTACAGCATTTTTTTTTGGATTTATCCATCTAAGGATGTACTTCAAATCTTTCATTCCAGGATTCAGATTTCGATTTATTTCGTTCATGTCCAATTCTTTCTTTTCAACATTATGTTGCTGTATTTGTTCATAATCGTATTTGATATTCCACCGGCAAAATATTACTAAAGCACATATTATGATTATCACTACATAGGCGAGTTTAGCCAATTTTGTCGGAATCACACGTTTCCAAAAAAACATTTTAGCTCTCAGAGCGTTTCTGATGAAGTGACAGGAGATGCAATCGAAGAACATAAAGCATTACATCGTGTTTACAAAATACAGATGTACACAAATTCTTTGTCTCCCGCCACATCCGCGGCATTTCTCGTGAATGTTTTTAAGCATCTCTTAGTGCTGCGTCACACAGAATAATTAAACGTTACAGGGTCTCGCCGTAAATAACAGTGCTTTTTTCTACTTTTAATAAAAAAAGGTTAAACGTTTCTTTTACATAAGATATTAGACATGAAACAGTCGAATAGCCGATATTGTACTGAGGTTAATCAGATTAATAATCACGCGGTTCGTACTTCAATGCCTTATATAGACAAATAATCATTAGAGAATAAAAAAAAAGTATTTAAATGAGAAAGCGATTTTTTTAAAGTATGCTACTTTCTAATTTTCTTTGTTAATTCCCCTGAACGGATGTTGAATACGTAAAGTTTCACATGAGATGCCTTTAGTGACACTTAATATTTTTTATCGGTTCTAGGCTAAAAATGGGATGCATGTTCGATCAGAAAAATTCTGACTCTCAAATGTTCGACTACGGGTACACCGCTAGGGTGTTATGACGGAGGCAGAAGGCCAGGCGGATATCAAAAAATAATTCCACTATCTAAACTTCACTACTTATGTGGCTCAGGGAATCGAATCAGGGACGTCCGACTTACAAGGCATGCAGTAAACTATAGCGCCACTGAGGTAGTCGTGGTTGAGAATCGAACAGAATAATATTATAGCTTTGGTCTCACTGTTCGCTATTATCTCTATATGCTCATCACATAAATATTCCTAAAAATTCAATATTAGACAAATATTCTCAATACTATTAATGTTTAGAAAATAAATTTATTTTCGGCTTCAGTAAAAACTTTTTATCCTATCTGCACACTTAACTCAATAATTTTTAAGAACGATTAAAGAGTATTCTGTAGTTTTTTCTTTAATAATGATGTGCTTTTAGAATTGCGTTATTTGTGGCGATGACATCTTAATTTTAACTTATTAATTATTCGGTTAGGTGGTAAACAAACTTCTTAATAATATTGATAAATAATTTATTAAGTAACATACAATTTCTGAATAAAATAAACCGTTAGTTTTATTGAATTACTATACTTATTGTTAACTCTAAAAGTTTCTAAATTAAAAATGGAAATATTAAAATGGACATTGTTATTATGTGATATACTCACATTTATGATATTTATTTAATCAAAACAGGAACATAAATTGGAATGTATGACTACGTTGAATTTTTTTATTTAATTAAAACTCATCCATGGGATTGCCTGACTGATATCTTGTACATTAGAGAATATTAATAAATCGAATATCATAGACCATTGAAGTTTCAGTTATCGGCGAAAATTAAATGGTGTAACAAATAAAAACAAGGACTATAAGCCTACCTCGCGACTACGACCGATGCTACTCGCGTCGAAACGTCGAGGAGTATTAGGTATCGTACCTAGTGAATATTTATGTGATGTAGACCCGAAAAAGTTTAAATTATAAACATTATAAGTTTCAGTTGACTATAGTAATTGAGTAATGCATTTTTCACCTGACAGTAATCCGAAAATAATCAAGTCATCATGAAAAGGTCATGAACGATTGATGTTATAACATGCCGACCGAATTTTACTTATTAATAATACAGCTAAATTATACAATAACTTAATGATTAATTATATATTCATTTTGATTCTAGTTTATTCTTCCATAAATAAACTGAATCATAATTTAGCTAAGAATAATATATAAATTGAATAGTAAATATATGCACGCAATTATAGGAATCAAATTTTATTTTTGTCTCGCTTGTTGAACTAAAATATTTTTCGACTTAAGTTATTATATTTAACATCTCCTAGCCCCAGACCCGCACGCTTTGGTCCCAGGAGCAGCTCGCCATTGCAATACCATTGGGTGCCACCGAAATAGACGTTACGCGATTTTCGTGTCCATTGAGTGTACCTAAAAGAATATGAACAAAAAATTGATTAACTTTAATAAATCACTTTCTACTTTAATGAGCACTACAACTGTCATTAATTACTTCAATTTAAATTAATGTACATCCTTGTAAGTGTTAAGTTATTGTTATGCAATGTTAAATTACAGTAGGCGACTGACAGATTAAAATAAACAGAAATCAATAAGAGGTTATGTTGTGGCGATAGAATTTTATGATACTAGTACTTTCATTGACGAACTTTACTACTACTGGATGTAGTTTTTAATAAAACAAATGAAAAAATCACCTGTGTGAGAAACTTTCATCGTGTCCCACGAATGAACTGTGTTGTCGTCAGAGCCGGCCAAGAGATATCTTCCACTAAGCGACAAAGCTGGAACGTAGTCTTATTAATTTTAATTATATAGCTAAATCGTCTAGTCAACTTGTTGGGCTTGATATTAATATCCTCATAAGCACGAGGTTGTGTAATGATCTGCCTTCCAATTGTTCTGAAGGCGTACATCAAGCAGAGCTATATATGTAGTTCTTCAAAAAGTGTGCCATACATTTTTAGTGTTTTACAAAGGCCTAACTAATACTCAACTTCTTATCTTTTTTGCTGTATTTACTTCGACTTATTCCAAATTTGTTATGATTTACAGTACTTGTTATTGCATTAACATATTTCCAAAGGAATGGTTAGTAGAAAGTAATGATTTTCCAAAAACATAGTGTATTTTTTTTATATTTTTCGCTATGTAGTAATCAGGCAGTGAGAAAAATATCATATCAAAAATAAATACTTTTATTTACATATTTAGAAAAAAACATGACATGATTAATTAACCATGTATTTTTGTAATAAATATGAGAGGTTTTGAAAGTGATCTATTGTTTTGTACAGGTTTCACTGTCACGGCAATGGCATCGTACGTCGTGAACAAATATTATTCAGATATTTACGTCATTATTGCATTTTGTAAGATAAAAATATATAATGTATTCTAATCTTTGGAGTACAAAAAGACAATAGAGTTTGTAGACATTCGCATATTTAAATAGATTGACTTGTATTGTATAATCCATTTATTTGAATTGTAATATGTAATAATAAAATTGTTAAAATAGTTTCCAAATCATCATCATAAAAGACGACTTAATAACATAAGTTGAAAATAATGAAACAAATATCTTCTGATATAAAATGTTATACGTAATAGTCATGAAAAAAGACTAAGTGTTAAATTACCCACTTCCAAAAGAAGAAAGCAGTTTTCGAAAAGCAGAAAAACTGATTACAACATGGAGCAGTCCCAACTATGTAATTTCGCAAGAAGTCCAGATCAGAGCCTAATAAAAGCGCGTGAAATTTATAACATCACTATTATCGGGTGAATGATAGCATATTGTAAATCTCACCACAGCTGGTGAAGCCACTGTTGCCGGGTGGCGTGTAATGGCCGAGCTGCTGGTCACTGCGAAGGTCAAACAAGCGCGCCGTCTTATCTTCCGAAGCAGTTGCAAACGCTTGCCCACTCGGATGGTACTAAGATTTTTTTTTTATTGAAAATGAGCATTATTACATTATTTATATTTTAAAAATATATATGTCGGTACTAGTTTATGGATCGTTCGGGCATTATATTTGTTAAACTATGTACGTTTTTCATTTTAATTTAGTTATATTATGTCATTATCTTCCTATGTATATTCATTCATTTTGTTAAAATTTTCAATGTTAATAAAATACTTTTTATTCATCCACCCAAGTTCAATTCTAAATTTTAATTACTTTATTAAAAAAGTTTCTAGTATAAAATATTTAGCAGAAAATAAGGTTCAACATCCATATATAGAAAGTAAAATTACAGGAGAAGAGGCTTCCCATTTTACCACTAAATATTGTAACTCTGTTATATGTATATGTTACACTGAAACACCGAAATCTGGACAATATCGACATTCACCGGTGAATGTCAACATTCATATAGTCGCTTGGTGTATATCCGACATATTTCCTAAATACCCTTATTTCTAACTTACACCGGTAAATGTTGACAGTGATGTTAAACATGTTGCAAGTTTATACGTGGGACACTCAGAAAGTTTTGAAGCACTGAAAAAATGTTCTATAGGTAAATATATTTTTATTATATCTTTTCAAAGTACTCTGCACTAGCCTCTATACAAAGTTTCATGCGTCAGAACCAGGTTTCGAAACACTTTTTCAAGTCTGCTGCACACATCATTTACAGCCTGCTCGAGCGCTGAGAGCGCATCATCCGGCGACGAAAATTGTATCCCTTTGAGCTGATTTTTTATTTTTGGGAATAAGAAGTCACACAGTGCTAGGTCAGGGCTATAAGGATGGTAATCCAGGAGTTTGACCGGTGTGCTGTCTAGGAAGCCCTTCGTTTTGATTGTGGTGTGGGCGGGCGCATTGTCGTGGTGGAGCATTAGCCCGCGGAGCCCTGTGTTTGGTCGCTTGTTGTTCACAACAGAGAAAACTTCTGCCAAGCATTTGGTAATATACCATTCAGCATTAATGCTTTTTTGACTTTATAAAGGAATTGACACCAAGTAGCCAGTCAAATTGAAAAAGCTCGCGATCAAAACCTTCCTCCCGCTTTTACGTCGATTTACTTTGGTAGGCATTGAATCGTTTTGAAAGACCCAAACAGTCGACTGGCGCTTCGTTTCTGAATCGTATTGATAAATCCAGGATTGATTACCTATAACGATGTCGTTAACATGCCGAGACGAGCCTGTTTCAAATTTGTCTGTCATATCATGGTATCCATTCCACCCTTGCCGGCTTCTGATCATCGGTGGTATTGTGCGGCACCCAGAGTGAAACTATCCTACTTTCTGAGTGACCTGATATTTTCTTCACCGTAATTCAGTCATTATAAAACGATTCAAAGGTGACGTAACTTCTTCAAACATTAAGGAAACGTTTCTCGCTTTATCAAAACTTGCATAAGACTGACAAAGATAGACTCCGAGCAGAACAAAGGATTTCGCGGGGGCGAGCCAGTCTTTTTTTTTCAGTTATGGGCTAACACATGGCCTCGATTTCACAGGATGTTAAGTGACAATGAAGCCGCAGATGGTGAAGCGTGTTCGCCCAGAATACATCAGGCTCTCACATGTATGACTGTTGGAACACAGCAGTGCTGTTATGGCAGCAGATTAACATTGAGCGTGGTAGCTAGCCAGGCGGGTACACCTGTTGCCCGGAAATCGAACCCGGGACCTCCGCGTTACAAGGCAAGCGGCGAAACCACAGCGCCACGTTTTTTGACTCTTGTTTTGGGCCTCCACCAGAGCATTTCTGTGATTGTCGACACACACCGGAGAGGGTCCGAAAGTACAAGAATGTAATGAAATATTCCATTATTCACCGACGTATTTGGTATCTGTTGAAACTCCCTGGTTAAACTCGACATTCTCCAATTTCGATCATTCACGGTAACACATGTACAACATAAAAAATACTTTATATAAAACAATTGCTATTATTTAAAAAAAACTTACTAAAATAGATTTTTTCTTTTTTTAATATATCTATCGATTGAATGAGGAACTCACACAAACGCTGTTGACGTCAGCGTCGTGACCGAAAAATGTCTGCTTGGCCTTCTCATCGCGAACGTCCCACAGCTTGCATGTGCGGTCGACAGAGCCCGTGACGTAAGTCTTCATGTCTAAACGGAACATCGACTATTTATAATCTTTTCACACTGTATTTTAAAAACTTGAAATTTACTTTGAGATTGAGACAACATAAAATTTTATTGGAAATTATCAAAATGTTCTTTTTTAGAGATGTTTTTTATATATTTTTTTTCAACTTTTGTGGGACAATTATTTTGGTTTAACGTTACAAAACAAAAAAGGATTACGTTACGACACAGCTTTAGCAGATTAATAGACAGAAAAGCTAATGGTTGGTAATTATTTTAAAATTTTATAGAGTAAACAAATTATGTCTAGTCTCAATAAGGACTATTTAATACTATTAAGAGCTCTTTAAAAGAACTGAATTACCTTATTTCTGCTGTGCTATGGTTCAGGATTATTATTAATTTGTTTACATACCTGGTCCTAATGAAATGCTGACCACATCTCCTGCGTGCGCATTGAAATCCATCTCTCGTTTTCCAGCCTCCAAATCCCAAACGCAACTGAAACAGGTTTTCGTTCTATAGATATGTAGATTGTAATTATTCAAAGTTATTAATATAAAGTTAAGCTTATTTTATTAATTCAGACTCTATGAAATGTAGTTTACATAAAATTTTGTAACTGATCCCATGATCACATATTGTCCATCACGTCCTCTAGATTTGTTATTACTGGAGTACAATGCAAAATACTAAATAATAAACGTCCCCAAAGTGAAGCGTTTAACAGCTAATTATTGAACAATAAAGATAAAATTAAGATTTTAGTTACACGAAAGTAATAGATATTCCAACATAAATATTATGAAAAAATTGGTTTTTGGCCATGATTAGTGCATCTTTAAGGTTACCCAAAATATTTCTCGTGGTAGTTGACATACATGACATATATTGAGTTAAGAAAAATTATAATCAATTATTTTATAATCCGGAGCCGTTGCAACGTTCGTGTTTTCATTTTGTTCTTGATATTTTATTATAATCCTACAGTTAGTAAACAAAAATTACTGTATCAATGCATTAGAAAATTCATAAAACGTTGACCTATACTGAAAATTGAAAAAGTGTAAAGTTCGTAATAACGTACATCTTCATGTCACCAGAGCCAGTGAGGATGTGGGTGTCGTCAAGGAAGCGACATGAGCTGAGGAATCCCTCGTACCCCGCCAGCTCGCGTACCATCTTCGCAGCGCCGGTAGCATCACGGTTGTTCACATCGTACACTGTGCACATGTTGTCCATTCCTCCACACGCTACACACAATATATCGTTCAAACTAAATATTGACTTAATTGTACTTGACTAGCTATAGGTGAAGTTACGGATTTATCGGAGACCTACCCGCCACATTAAAGTCCCCAAAAATTACATAAAAGCAACGAATTATATAAGTGCTAATCAAAAATTTCGAAAATTTTTAGTGCTAAAAATAATGCATATTGTTCTTTTAATCAAATTTTTTAAACAGCATAAAACAGTGAAACGAAGATTCTTAGTAATCAGTAGTTAAAAAATTAGGTGGTAACAAAAACATTTCTTCAACCCCTTTAGTCAAAGTCACTACTTCAGTAATTACACTTACTACAAAGCCATTGAAATCAGAATACATTAATGCTTGGCGGTAGTAATATACACATTACTGGCATTCGTCTAAATAGTCTACATCGCCTTATCCGTTAATAGTGTAGTAGCGTCTAGTAAGTTTCGCTATGCATTGCGTTTATGGTACTTATGAGACTTTTCACGTGTTTTCTGTCATTTTTATATATTCATTTACCTGACTTATCATCAAAGCTTTAAATTAAGAATGTTTGTTCGTTTTCAACATAACATAACAGTTCTCGTTATTATGGAAAATTAAACTGTAACTCATAAATAAAATAAATACTTATATAAGGTATAATTTTTAAACGAATATTTATTACATAATTATTTAATGAAAGATTAATATAAATTTAAAATATTTTACTGACCAACGAAATTGCCGGAGGGTGCGAAAGCTACGCTCATGACCCATGCGGAGCGCAAGGGGATGACCTGAACTTTGTTGCCGCTCCAAGTGTCCCAGATGATCAGCTTTCCATCCAGCGAGCCAGTTACGCAGTGCCTGCAATAAGTCACTCATTAGACGTTATTTAGTAAAGATGTTAATGGATATATAAGGTTGTCGTGTTGTGGAGTAGGAAAAGACAAAAAATGAAGATTAATAGGCTGTTCCTATTAAACTAAATTTCAAAAGCGGATATAAAATCTAAAAAATGGTGTTCTTATGCAAAAATTCAAAAATGAGGAATCTGCTCTTAAAGCTTACTTTTATTAAAAACAGAAAAGAAAATTAAACGATGTTGCTTTTTTATATAAATATACATTTTTATCATCAAAAGAGTAGCGAAATCGGTTTTTTTTTTCGCTTATCAATGTGTGCAAAAAAAGTCTAGCATTTGTTCAAAAATATGTAATAATATTACATGCAACTTTATTGAACATAATTATAAGTTTATTTTTTACTCTTCATCTAACGTTACGTATTCTAATCTTATTTACAAATGCAAAGTCAATAAATAAAGACTGTTGCAATCATATAATTGTGATGCTCTATTTTATTACCTTAAATAATATTAGCATTTGTGAAATAGTCTTCGTAAATGGAAGAAATAAAGAGAAATAACTACGCCGTAACAATAACAATACTTTTTTAATAGAATTAATTGAAATATAATTTCACCAAAACATTCACCGTTTTCAGTATATATGCCTTTGCAATGTTCGATTGGAAAATTACCGCAAAAATAAACCAATCACCAATGTAATCAGTTCAAGCCATCCATCATTGTTATGGTGAAGCAGGGTTAATAACAGATTTTAATTATTTTATTGATTTGCAATATTTCAATATGAAATTTTAATTTATAAAAATAAACATTACAGATAGTTCTATATATGTGGATGATCCATTTGGTCGCGTGTAGTTAATCTTGTTAAGAGTAAAATGAATCCGTTTAAAATACATTCTGTTCTACTTACCTTACGTCTTTAACCTGTTAACTGGGTATGACGAAATATTTCGTTGTACATAAAAGCCCAGTGCAATGGGCATGACGAAATATTTCGTCATGGAAATTAATCGTAATATATTGAACGCATTACGTTCTACGTTGTTCT